>CAODLS015121680.1:0-19503 GCA_948243855.1 Flueggea neowawraea
CATTTAAGGATCATGGAAAACAAGCTTATCCTGCTATTGATTGGTAACACCATTAAACAGTGAAAAACATATAACATTCTTATAATACCAGTCTAAGTTTAAAATTCAAAATGCTATTGTGGTAATTGAGGAAATTCCTTCATAACATATTGAGAGGCAACACATTCCGTGAGGCAAATTCTTGATGGAGCTTTTCACTCCTGACTCTTCTATTGTCATTGAAACCTATATCTTTTCTCCCTTTCTTTTAGCAAAAACTTTTTAGTTTCTTGATGTCATTGTTACAATAAATGCACAAGTAGATAGCCAGTTTCTTGATCAGCTAGGGTATCATACAATTTCAAATGTCGATTGTCATTTAGACATAGAAATCAGGGTTTAGGTGAAAAAGACAAGTGTAATTGTGATAATTGTGCCTGTTTCTTCTTGCAAAATGTATCTATTCACAGAAGTAAGCAAACTGAAAATCAGCTGCTTTTCAGCATGATTCATAGACAAGTAATACCTGAGTGCCACTTCCATTGTCACTGCCATTCTTAGCATTCAAGCCAATACTTTCAATGTCATCTTCATCATTGCTACCAGTCTGGTTGTCCAATTCAGCGCTTTTTGACTTTGTGGATTTTTGAGTTCGTACAGCACTTTCACTTTCACTACCACTAGACTGATGAAAGGATGAATAGTGAATGCAAAACAGAATAGCAAAATTTTGCACTTCTATGAGATGCTGTATTACTGCAGTAAATAGATGACAAATGTACAAAAGGAAGAAAAAACACTAATATTGAAATATAAATAGTCAAATCTTGGCTTAATGATGATACTTCAAATAAAACCAATACTGATTTCTTTAGCTGACATAGGTGAACAATCAGCATTAAATGCACATATATAGAACAGACCTAAAGTTCAGAATCCAAAATTGGTCCATGATATAGGTTCATATATAAAGTGGGATAACTACAGCAACTCACACTGTGACATTTTCTCCAAACATGCTGCCAAAGGTTTTTGACCTCATTCTTTCGAATAGGCTTCACTAAAAAGTCAACTGCACCTTTTGATAAACACTTTAAGACTACATTCATGGAATCATGACATGACATCACTGCATACAAAACTCACCAGGTGTAGCAATTAAAAGTATCAATTTGTCAAGATGACAGTGTAAACAGGATTAGCTTTAAATGGAAAGGAAAAAGAAGAAACAGTGGAAATATACTCACTAATAACTGGGATATTCTTGTAAGTTTTGTGACTCATAATCTTGCTCAAGAGGCCAATGCCTGATAAACAAGGCATAACTACCTCAGATATAACAAGATCTATGTGATTAGTTATATCTTCCAAGAGCTTCCAGGCCTGCAGACCATCAGATACAGCAGCAACTGCAATTTGGGGTGAAAAAGAAACAGAAAGAGAAAGGAAAGAAAACACCTGTAAGATACATATACAGTGAGGAACAAAACCAAGCAAAGCAGAGAAAGTCATATTCAATTTTTGGGATATCTCCTAAAGCTCTAAGTAAATTGACTTGAATTAGGAGCCAATAGTCTAATAGCACGGAAAATGGATTTACCATGTATAATTTACAAAAATAAAAACCGCCAATCCTTCAGGAATTTGTGCTCTAGGCAATATCAATAAGGTTAAAACAAATATAGGATGCTTATTGTAAATGAAGAAAATATCGAGTGAAAATTACTAGACCAAAGCTTCAATACAAACTAGAGAAACATTTAAATTGTTCAATTCTTTTTTTTTTCTTTCACACCTCCAACACCTTGGAATCTTTTTATATGCCTTTGACAAGAAGGATTCCCTCTTTTGGTCCTTGTGCAATTGAATCTTTTTTTTTGGTCAAGCTTTTGCAATTGAATATTGTTAAATAAAGAATTCAACATGTAAATATTATGTACATTGTCTTAAGTGGTTCACTTTTCCCCTTACGCAAGCACATCCAAAATCAAATACATAAACAAGTATTATAGCAGATTGTCAAAAATTTGTGTCATTTCACTTGAGAGTTTTGAACAGCTTGAAATAGTTATCCTCACATCCAGATATTTCCTTGTTCCTTGGATGCATTTCAACTTTCAGAAAATCGGGCAAGAATGTTATCAACCACAGAATATCATACGCCAATCATATTTTGCATTTTGGTACAAGAGTTACAAAACCAATTCTTTCAAGGTTTACTTGCTTTTAAATAGTTGCAGTATATGCGTCAAGCACCTCTTGATAAAAACTAGAATGCATACATATATAAATGAGTGGATGGAAAGCATAGTAGAAAAGGAAAATGAAGCTTAAAAAATGCTGGTTGGTTAAGTTTTGCAGATGGGGGGAAAACAGTAATGTAGCAGGCCTTTCTGTCACATTTTTACATCCAGTTTAGGTCAGATCAATCCATTAGAAAACATCTGAAGCAGTTTAGGCCTTTCTGATAACATAGCTGCAGCTGCCTCTCAAAATTTGTTATGATATTAAATATTGTTCCTGTGATGATAAATGGATGAAAAATTTTGAGAACTATAATCCTAAATGTGAAATGGGTGCTTGCAAATGTAGATAAAACGTATTTTGTGGTTTTCATTGCAGTATGCCTTTATCGTGCATTTAGAAGATAATTGTTCTAATAAAAGAAGAAACTGTCAGATAATGAACATTGATCATCCAAGGACTTTATAGACACAAAAATAAAAATTGCAAGGCTCAATAACCTCCACATATAGTTGAGGAACTCCCAGGAAAAAAAAGCTTAAGGATACTTGCCTTCATAGCCACAGTTTCTAAGCAACGCGCTGGCAAGATGTCGAGTTGAATCATCATTCTCCACGAGCAGAACCTTTAGAGACTGAAGTGGTAGAAACCTCTCCCATCTAACCAAAGGACCTGGAGAATGCTGTTGCAGCACCTGCTTGACAACCTGGTCATGGGTCTTGACCTGACCCACTTCCATGCGTCTATCGTTCACATCTTCAGAGTCCTCATTTATTTGGGACTCGCCTTCCCCTGAGAACCCTTGGCCCTGACCTGTGACCCCATTTCTGACTTCCTTAAATTCATCTTGAGCGTCATGATTCAGTTCCGCAAGCCCGTTGGCCGTAGGACCATTATTATTCACTTGAACAATCCGCATCAATCAGATTGCAAAGACCAAAAATGACCAAGCATGCACCGGACGGACCAGGTATAAAAGAAACTCCTTTCCACCAGAAAAAGAATCCCTCATGCCATAGCCCTCGAGCCAGCAACCTCAGAATACCCCAACAAATCCTGCAAGAATCGTATCATATTTCACATCAAATGTCCAGAACATGAACAAGAAACAACAAAGTTAAATATCACATGTTAATGAAAACTAACTCACCTTGTTCTATGATAAGATAATTTTTTTTTATAAAAAAAACAGATTAAATTAGTAAATAAATAAACGAAATTCCATCTTGCATAATGGACTTAGAAGAGTTGTGAGCCATAAAATTCATTCAAAAACACAAATTCTCCAAGAAATCGGCCTAGCAAAGCTAAAAATGTTTTATTTATGTTTCAAAAATTAAAACATAGTGTTCCAAACAAGCATAAGACAAGAATGAAGGCCGAAATCTCTCAAGTCTCATCTCTCACACACACAAATTTGACAGCAGAAATAATTAAATAAATCTCATTTTTTTCCTGAATCAAAGAAAAAACACCAGCAAGAGCAGAGACCATACCCTCACTAACCGAAGACGCATAGAAGCTCAAACGCCTTCATTCAGCTTTTAACTTCAAATGGAAAAATAAATCAGTGTTACGGCTCCGAAACATTCATCAGAACAACAGAGGTTAGAATCAAATTCATTCACGTTTAATCACTCTCAAAATCAAACAACACCAGCAAAAGATCTCAATTAATTGAAATTAAAGCAATTTAAAAAAAATAAAAGAGCAAGGAAGATATACATAATTCAGTTGAGCCAAACACAACCACTTCTTCGCATCTCTCTACCAAAAAACAAAGTCAACTCAAACTTTACTTTTTAACTAACGAGATTTCTCGAGAAAATCTTGCTCTGATTTTCCCGGAAAGCATGAGAAAACTAAAATCCATTACCTTCTCAGCTTCGCGGACATTGTAGCTTCTTTTTCTTCCGATGTTTTTTTTTCTTCTCAAAAAAGCTGAAACTAGACACGATTGACAAAGAAACGGCGACGACGCTGTAGGTTAGAGAATAGCGAAGAGAGGGGAAGAGAGAGAGTAGATATGCCAAATATAAAACAGATATATTATTCAATGGCTGTGTTGCTGACGTGGACCAAGAGGAGGTTCAAAACTGTGCCATGTCAGATTTGACGGTGGAGACGAATTTGATGACCCGGCACGAGATCAAAAGCCGGGCGGTGGGTTGGCCTCTACGATCTCCATCGATCTTGCTCTTTCCAGAGGTGATGACGTGGAGGGAATATTTTTACACGTGGGATTGAATCCAGTGAGCTAGATCTTGTAGGATCTTGTTCTGCCACGTTGCATGATGTGCGTTGAGTTAAAGATTCTTGTTGGGGTTGAGATGGTGGAGATTGACACGTGGCAGGTTTTTGGTGCTGGAGCAAGCAATGACGGAGCCTTGACTGTTGTGGGGTAGAATTACCGAAATGTCCTCGGTCATTTGCGGTATTCCAAGGAAGGAGACACGAGGTTGCCATGTCAGGAACAAAATATGATCTCTGACATCATTGGAGCGGCCAGAAGATTTTGGTTTAGCGCGCTACTTTACAATTAAGAAAATAATTTTTAACTGGAAAATAAAGCTAAAATGTTTATTTTCCCTCTATAAAACTGTTAAATTTATTTTTAAATTTTTACGTACGTTTGTTATATGTGATATATATTTTTATTAAATTATTAAATAATTATATTTAAAATATTATTTTATTTTAATTACAATAAATATATAGATTTTATATAAAATTTTCATACAATTATAATATATATAAAATAAAAAATTTCATTTGTATTAATTTAATTAATTATTCAATAAAAACTACTCATAAAAAATTTTAGTAGTTTATTTTTTTATTATAATGACTAAAATATTATCATATTTTTCTTTGATTTACTTTATATATATATTAAATTTTTTTATATCAACTCTCTTTAAATTAGTAATAAAAAAATAAAAAGTAATTTGTCAATTAACTATGTAATTAATATATTTAATATTTTTTTAAAGAGTAATAATAACATAAATAAAGACTATAAATTAGTTAATAAGTAAAACTAAATGGCGATTTTTCCAAGGAGCTGGTTCTGGTGGTAATCACCTAATATTTATAACTAGACGTTTCAGATTCAAACATTGGTGGAGGTAGGGGTAAAATAATTGATTTGGAATTTGTTTACCCCTCTACCTTTAAAAAAAATCCTAAATGGTGATTACTTTATTATCTTTTTAATATTATCTTTTTTATATTCAATAGAATTATAATTTCATTTTACATAATTCAACTGCACTAAACTCGACTCAAATTAATAATGATCATCAAACAATGAACATGTAATTGAGTAAACGTTATACTCAACAACGTTCGTGCTTCTTCCTGTTGTCAAACTCATATATTTTTGTTTAGACATATTAGTTGATCTCTTTTAAAAGTAAATAGAAATTTTTTCAGATCTTACAAATCTGAGTATGAAAGAAAATTGTTGCAAGATAATCTACTCATTGAATAACATAAATATAATGAAAACACAAACAAGTACTTAAACTCTTGTTGTAAATGATATTCCTGATTTTGTCATGACTGTAAACCAATTAATAGAATATTCAAAGTTTATTTATATGAGATGAAGTATATATTTCAAAAGATTATTGTATAACAACAAAGTAATAACAGATGATATCATCATTAACACATAATGATCATATGAATAATTTCATTACCTTTAAAATGAAAAACGCAATGCATATGGTCTAAGATAAAAGTCAATTGAGAAAGCAAATTGTTTGGCTAGTAGTTTAAGAAGATCAAACTACTAGCATGAAAGCAAGACATTGCAAATTTTTTAAGTTAATTATCTTTAAATTTCAAGATAATTACAAATTTTTAGATGTCTTTAAAACAAAATTTAATTTTTAATATAATTACAAAATTGTTCGATTTTTTTTTTTGAAATAGATAAAGTTTGTTTTTAAAATGAAATTTAAAGTTCTTAAAGATAATTACAAATTTTTAGATTTTTTTCGAAATAGATAAAGTATAGATTTTTTCTTGAGAAAATTATAAATTATTTTAAAAATCAATGTATTTATAATTACTAAAAAATAAATAAAGGTATATTTGTTATAATAAAAAAATAAATAAAGATATAATAGTCTAAAAAATTTTTCTCTACATTCGTGCATTTATATATGTTATGATAATGAAAGTTTAATGAATATTTTCTAAAAACCCTAGACAAAAAAATAGTCACCCTTTATTTCAATTTTTTTATTAGACATCCATCTATATTTTTTTATTGACTCGTGGTAGAGTTGAGATTGAGCATGTTGAAGTTGAATTGCATTTTCTTGAACAAAAGTCGAAGCTACTTGGTGTTTGTTGAATTAAACAAGATAGAACTTGATTGGCGAAAAGGGAAGGTTGATTACGGTCAAGTATAGAAGGATATGGTCCGAGTTAAACTGTGTTTCAGACTGTGGAAGTGAAGAGTTGTCCATGTAACACATTGTTTGTAAAAAAAGATGCAATTTTGGTGGGACACGGCGTTGTCCCAGACCGTGTAATGGCAACTTTCACACGGTCACGGGTTTTCAACCATGTCTTCAATCCTTTTGTATGTGTCTTCCTTGTTCTCACCCGTGTCTTCATACTTGATGGGGTTTAGGTGGATTTTAGGGTTTAGAATGACCTATTTTGGTTGGGATTCATTATAAACATATAAATAGTGGCTTGGAAAAACTCTTGTAACCTTGTGGCCAAATTTTATAGTGAATAACACGAATCGCTCTCTCTCTGCCTGTGGATGTAGGTCGATTGACCAAACCACATAAATTATGTGTTGTGTGTGATTGCTCTCTTCTATTATTCTGCGTTTGTGTAGTTTGATTTCCTAACAAGTGGTATCAGAGCCTACAAACACTTGGATTTAGATATGCAAAAGGAAGTTCACAGAAATTTGAGGTTGAGAAATTCAAAGGGTCGAATGACTTCACCTTGTAGAAGCTGAAGATGAAGGCGCTTATGGTTCAACAGAATTGTGCACATGCAATAGAAGGGGAAGAGAAATTACATACATAATTGATAGCATCACAAAGGGAGGAAGTTGTGTCTAGGGCACATAATGTGATTCTGTTGAGTCTGATAGATGAAGTCCTGAAGGAGGTAATAGATGAGACTACAACAATTGGCTTATGGAAGAAGCTTCAAAGCAAGTACTAGAAAAAGTCACTGACCAACAGGCTTTATCAGAAAAGGCGATTGTATACCTTGAAGATGACAGGAAGTATGCAGGTAAGAGATCACATTAACAACTTTAACAAGATTTTTTTAGACTTGAATGGAGTTGGTGTTAAAGTTGAGGAAAAGGACCAAGCTATGATTTTTTTATGTTCATTGCCTAGCTCTTATGAGAATTTGGTAGATACTATAATGTATGGTAAGGATAGTATCTCGATAAATGATGTTAAGAATGCTCTACAGTCTAAAGAACTGCAAGAGTTAGTTTTTGATTCTAGGGAAGACAGCGTTGAGACTGGGTTAACTGTGAGTAGGGGGCATGAGCATGGAACGAAGTGGTGGAGGATGTAGTAAGTCGCGTTCAACATCTAAGTCTGCATTGAGATGCTTTCACTATAAAGAGAAGGGACATTTTAGAAAGAACTGTCCACAAAGGAAGAAGGAATTAGATAGGGGTTGAATGGGGATGCGCATGTTGTAGTAGCTCAGAAAGATTCTAAAAAAAAGATAGTTCTGATGAGAGAGAATGAGGAGATGTTCTGACTGTCAGTATAGTTGGTTCTGCAGAAACTTGGATCTTAGATACAGGTGTTTCATATCATATGACTTATTCATGAAAGTTGTTCACTACTTTTAAAGAGTGGAATGGCAGTATAAAGTTGGGAGATAATGGGGAGCTGGTTGTCAAAGTTTGTGATTCGGTGCATATTAGAATGTATGACAGAATGGTTAGGACATTGAATGCTTAGTATGTCCCTGGACTGCAAAAGAATTTGATCTTTGTAGGTACATTGGATAAAAATGGGTACACATTCTCTGGAAGTGGTGGAGTTCTTAGGGTGTCGAAAAGAGCTCTTGTGGTGATGAAAGACAGATTGCAACATGAGATTTATACATTGATGGGTAGTTCAGTGTTGGGAACGGTGATGGTGTCGAGCTCTATGGTTATTGATTCTGTAGAAAAGAAAGATAATAGTACCGAGTCGTGGCATCGAAGATTGGGGCATATGAGTGAGAAGAGACTTTCCATTTTGAGTAAGAAAATGGCTTTTAGGAGGTGTTGAGACCGGAAAGCTGAAGTTATGTGAGACTTGTTATGGGTAGACAACGCAGGGTAAAATTCAGTATGGGTAGCCACACTACTAATGAGGTTCTTGAATACATGTTACTTTTATTGATGACTTCTCTAGGAAGGTGTGGGTATAATTTTTGAAATCTAAGAATGAAGTGTTTAGGAAGTTTAAGGAGTGGAAGACTATGGTGGAAAAACGGACCGGGAAAGTAGTCAAGACACTCAAAATGGATAATGGGTTGGAATTCTATAACAAAGAATTTGACGAGTTCTATAGAAAAGAAAGTATAGTGAGGCACCAAACTGTACGTCATACACCACAACAAAATGGAGTTACATAACGGATGAACCAAAGACTGTTACATCATGCTAGATGCATAAGGATAGACGTTGAGTTGTCAAAGCAGTTCTGGGCTAAAGCAGTTAACACTGCTGCATATCTGGTAAATACATCGTCATCGAGTGCAATTGATTTTAAGACTCCTCAAGAGGTATGGTCTGGTAAAACCTCTAATTATTTTGGCTTGAAAATATTTGGTTGTCCTGCTTATGCTCATGTTAGTGATGACAAATTAGAGCTTAGGGCAATGAAATGCATATTTCTAGGGTATATGACTGGGGTGAAAGGTTATAGATTGTGGTGTACTGAAAATAGAACCCCACAATTTATTATTAGTAGATATGTGATCTTTGATGAATCTGCTATGTTTGGCCAAATAGAGGAGTTTGGTGATCTTGCAGGTACTAGTAAAACTAATATGGGTTCTAACCAGAAGGTGGAGTTTGAGGTTGATGCTCTAAAGAAAAATGGTGTGGATGACACATCTGAAGAGCAACCTGTAATTGACCAGAATGATTCACATAGTATAGTAGCAAGCAAATCGAGAAGGAAAATCCGGAGGCCTATGAGGTATGTGGATTGTGTTCGTGTTGATATCACTAATCCTGTTGCTTTTGCTTTAGCAGTAGCTGAAGAGATAGAGAGGGAGGAACCAAAGTCATATAAAGAGGCGGTGGAGAGTAAAGATTCAAAAAAATGGCTAAGTTTCATGGATGAATAGATGGCATCTTTGTAGAAGAATCAAACTTAAGAACTTGTGTTTTAGCCTAAAAGGGTGAAACATGTTAATTGTAAATGACTTTTCAGAATAAAGGAGGGGATTCTAGATGTTGAACCACCTAGATTCAAATCAAGGCTTGTTGCGAAGAGTTTTTCATAGAAAGAGGGGATTGACTATAATGAAGTGTTCTCACCAGTTGTGAAGCATAAAACCATTTGGGTCCTCTTAGCCATGGTAAGCATTTTTAACTTGGAACTTGATCAACTTGATGTTAAAACTGATTTTTTGCATAGGAACCTTGAAGAGGAGATTTATATGAAACAACCTGATGGATTTATTGATTCTGAAAAATCTGATCATGTGTGCTTGTTGAATAAGTCCTTGTATGGGTTGAAGCAATCACTTAGGCATTGGTACAAGAGATTTGATGCATTTATGATATCTCATGAGTTTAGTCAAAATCAGTATGATAATTGTATTTACTTTAAGATGTTTCCTGATGGTTCATATATATATTGTTGCTATATATGGATGATATGTTGATTGCAGCTAAGAATCAAGCTGAAATTAACAGATTGAAACAGTTGATGAGTAGTGAGTTTGAGATGAAGGATTTGGGTGCAACCAAGAAGATCTTAGGGATGGAGACTTGGAGAGACAAAAATGCAAGTTTGTTATATGTTTCGTAGTAGAAGTACATTGAGAAGTTACTGCAGACTTTTCATATGGATAACTCCAAACCGATTAGTATTCCTTTGGCTACACATTTTAAATTTGATCATGGTAAATTGTCGAGCATTGATGAGGATGTGGAGTATATGAAGTGTGTGCCTTACTCTAGTGTTGTTGGTAGTTTGATATATGTTATGGTGTGCACTAGACCATATTTGGCTTTTGTTGTTAATGTAGTAAGCAGATTTATAAGTAATTTTGGAAAAACTCAATGGGAAGCAGTCAAGTGGATTCTGCATTATATGAAGGGTTTGAGTAGTGTGTGGTTGGTGTATGGGAATGGTGATGTTTTCGATGGATTGGTTTGCTTTACTTATTCTGATCATGAAGGAGATCTCATGAAGAGAAGGCCATTAACTTGTTACATTTTCACTCTGTTTGGATGTGCTATTAGCTGAAGTGTGTCGTTATAGACAGCAGTTGTTTTGTCTACAAATGAAGTGGAATACATGTCTTTGACAGAAGGGGTAAAAGCAGGTATGTGGCTAACTGGTCTTGTTGATAGTTTGGGTTTGAGTTTGCCTAAGCCTATTATCTATTTTCATAGTCAAAGTGCTTTGTGTTTGGCAAAGAATATTGTTTATCATGAGAGAACAAAACATATTGATGTTAAATTGAACTTTATTCGTGATGTGATCGAAGAAAATTTGTTTTCCATTGAGAACGTGGTCACAAAATACAATCCTGTAGATGTGCCGACTAAGCCATTACTACTGAAAAGTTTAAGCATAGCTTGGACTTGGTGAATGTTCGTAAAGCTTGAGCTTGAGGCCCTTCGGGGCATGATAGATGAGTGATTCTTTATTCTGAATGAAATTAAGAAAGAAAATTCAATTCAAGGTGGAGAATTGTTGAAGTTGAATTGCATTTTATTGAACAAGGGTTGAAGCTACTTGGTGTTTTGTTGAATTAAACAAGATAGAACTTGATCAGTGGAAAGGAAAGGTTGATTACGGTTAAGTCTGGAAGGACACTGTCTGAGTTAAACCATGTTTCAGACCGTGGAAGTGAAGAGTTGTCTGTGTAACACATTGTTCGTAAAAAGGATGCAATTTTGGTAGGACACGATCGTGTAATGACAACTTTCACACGGTCACGGGTTTTCAACCGTGTCTTTAATGCCTTTGCACGTGTCTTCATACCTGATAGGGTTTGGACAAATTTTAGGGTTTGAGATGACCTATTTTGGTTGGGATTCATTGTAAACATATAAATAATGGCTTGAAAAAACTCTTGTAACATTTTGGATGGCTTTCATAGTGAATAACACGAATCACTCTCTCTCTGCCCGTTGATGTAGGTCAGAACTACGTAAATTCTGTGTTGTGTGTGATTGCTCTCTTCTGTTATTCCGCGTTTCTATTATTTGATTTCCTAACAGAATGTGATTAAAAGAGAGTCTAAGGATGAGTATATGAGGAACATAAAAAGAAAAAAAAAAAGGGAAAAAGACTAAAAAGTGATAATAAGTTAAGTGAGATAAAGAGATGATAGATAATGCGAACAAAATCTCATCAATTATACTAAAATTTTCAAGAAAGGCAGTGGAAAAAAAATAGAGGTATGAATTTATATACATTTTTAGTAGATTTATTTAGCAAATAACCATGACTATTTAAAAACTATTAGTAGAAAAACATGGTTCGCCCATGATGGATCTATTAGTTCAAACTTGGTTCGGTCAAGACTCGATTGTTGTGTTCATGGGTCAAACTCAGTTAGGTTAAACGTTAATTGAATAAGTGGTAAATATGAGCATTACATATGTTGTAGAGGAGTTCATCTAACATAACTATAAAAGAGTACATCTAAACCCTAATTAAAGTTGTAACCGCCATATTACACACCACACCAAAACACATATTCTCTCCATAGGAGAGTGAGGCCGTCGGCCTCCATAGCCAAGGAGTAAGAAATTTCACCACTCGTCATTTTTGTGTTCGTGTGGATCTTCATGTGACACATATAAGGTGAAATTAGTTCATGACATTGCCGTCATTAATCATCGAAATTGGTTTGCATGTGAGGCTAGTATACAACTGATCTACTTTCGCTTATGTTTTTCACTGCTCACATCGAGGTTAATAACTCGAACAACTTATTGGCTTTCAATTCATTCGGTTTTTTTGTTTATTGCATATAAAAAAGATTAAATGATATACTATTAAATACCTAATTTTCCTCTAATTTTTTAGTTAATTCATTTTCGTTGGTCGTTTAAATTGATAACTTTCAATATTTTTAATCAACAATGCACTTGGCACGTGGGCTTACTCTATTCTCATTAGAATGGGGATTAACAAAGAACATTTTAGAAAAACATATCTTATACATAGAAAATAATTTTAGATATATATATATATAGGTATATATTTAGGTATATTTTTTTCCATACAAAGAGTAGGTGACAACCTTAAGTATTAGAGTATTAATGATTTTTTCTTTCCTAATTAACTAATGTCTTCTTTAAAAATTGAACTCTTTACTTTTTGACAATTAGATCATACATGACTAACATGCTAACTACTGTAGTCAAAAAGTTTGTTGGTGTAAGTTGAAATAATTTAGGTTATGTTTAGTTAAGAAAATAATTTTTTTATTTTTTTCTGTTTTCTATTTTGTTTTGATTTTTTAAAATAACATAGAAAACAGTAGAAATTTTAGTGTTGCATGAACACTTTTTTTATTTTTCCATTTATGTTTTCTAATTTTCTAGAAAAAAATTAAATTTTTTTACAACTAAACATACCCTTAACATTTAGTCTCTTCTTTGGTTTCTTAGTTTTGCAATGGAAAAAAAATAAAGAAGAAAAGAAAAGAAGAGAGATCTATTTTTCTATTTATTGTATAATTACTTTCACAAAAATATGAATGGAAATTAAATTTCACTTATAAAATAAAATAAGTATTTATTATGAATAAATTTCTCATTTGCTTTCTCGTCTCTTTAAAATGGTGAAAAATTTGTGACATGTAATGAAAGGAAATAAGGGAATTAAGGAAATTATGTTGCACTCCTTTTTTTTCCCCCTATTTTCCTTTCGCTAACTGACTAGTTATTGTCCAAACAAAAAGATTGGGGAAAAATGAAAATATTCTTTATTTTCCGTTCTTTATTCCCAAACAAACAGGGCTAGAGGGTGCTTGTTTGGTGTAAATGTAGATTGCATAAAGTAATTTACATATAAAAAGTATGTTAATCTCTCTATTTTTTTATTATGTTGCGTAAAATTATTTCATTTAAAGAAGTGTTACTCTCTCTATTTTTTTACTATACTATATAAAACTATTTCATATAAAAAACATGTAACTGTCTTTACCTTTTTATTATATAATTTATTTATACAATCTATTGTATCAAATTTTTCTCAAACAAACACCCCTAACCCAGACGTTTCCTTTGTTTGACATTCTTAATGACACAAAGGAAAAGATAGTAAGAAAAATAAATACCATTTCCCTTCATTTCTCACCAATTTGGTGAGAAACAAAAAAGAGCTTTGATTTCTCTCAATTTCTCTCCTTTTTAATTCATTTCTCTTCTTTTTCATCCATTTTCACTTAAATAAACAATGAAAAGGAAATCAAATTTCATTTCCTTTCTTTTCTTCTCTCGCCCTTTCCATTGAAACAAATAATGGAAAACAAACGGGAGCTTAGTAGAAACCATATGCTGGCAAATGATTTATCATACTCATTTTTCCTTTTGCAGTGAAGTAGAAAAAAATGTAATACTACATCAACGTTTATTTGACAAAAAAACATTTTTGATTCGGAAAATATTTTTCATGAAAATTGAATTATAAGAATAAAAATATTTGTTGTTATTTGGTTGGTATAAAATTTAAAGACAATAAAAAATATTTTCAATGTTTATAATGTCAATACAAAATTAATTTTATCAGACGTCCAAGGATGTTAGTGTTGGACGCCTATGTGATAACGATTCATCCCAAGGGCATTGTTGTATTCATTTTAATTGGTCTCATAGAAAAGAATACCAATCCCTATAATCTTGAATTTTTTAGAAAATCCCACATGAATGTCATTGAAGTTTGAATCCAAGACCTTTTAGTCTTAAATGTGATTATTTACCAACTGAGCTACCCAATCTCAGTCAAGAACATTGTTGTATGGTTGGGTAGTTTGATAGGAAAATGAGATTTTTTTTCATATTGAAAGTTATTAATTTTTCCTAAATTATATATCCATTTTTGGAATAAAATTGTTTTCCTTAACTTATATTTAAAAAAACTACTAAAATTGAGAAAATATAATCTAAGTTTATTATTTCTTTGTATTAAAAAATAAAAAAATGATATAAGCTGAAAACCACATATTAGATTAATCATGTTGCAATTTTTGTTTTATGTTCTTTTTTTCACATGAATAATGAATGTCATATGTAGTTACATCGCTTTTATTAGGGTTTCAATTGTATTATTTTTTTCTTTCTTTCTTTCTTTTTTTAACTTGAGTTTTATTAAATAGTAAAATCAAAACATATAACATTCAAGTATGGAAAACTCATTATATAACTGAACAAATTCTTGAATACTTTTGTTCTTTCAATGAAGATCGTCTTACAATCATAAATTTTATTTAACAGTATATAATTACCTGATTAATTAATTGATTTTAATTTTTTTCCCTTATCTGCCGGATGCATCATTTGGAGTGGCCAATTTACGATGTAGGTGTGTTCTCATCAAGTAATTAAATTTATGTATACCAATTGATTAATGGCGTTGACATAA
This sequence comes from Flueggea neowawraea, assembly GCA_948243855.1. Lineage (NCBI taxonomy): Eukaryota > Viridiplantae > Streptophyta > Magnoliopsida > Malpighiales > Phyllanthaceae > Flueggea > Flueggea neowawraea. The sequence continues at coordinate 15,066 of CAODLS015121680.1, forward strand.
TGTTAAGATTATTAATGAAATAATGATGTTTCTCATTAACTTATAGCAATCAATATTAAGTTTCTAATTAAATATTTGTTTAGACATACATTTAGAACAATTCATTCCAAACTACTACTTTCAAAGGATTTTTTTTTTCTAAGACAAGTATATTTTGTAGGTTGAATGGTAATGAGGATGTTGACCAGTGAAAGTTGAAATAAATAATACGTCTTTAAAATAAAAAGTACAGAAAAATATATTTAAAAAAAAAACTAAAAAAAAAAGAACAAAAATATATCTTTTTTGCTTCGCCAAACAGGTCTGAAATAACGTATCGTGTTAGAGTTACATTAATGATTGTATAAAAGGAATCACTAACACCATTATAATTGGATAATGAATTGAAACTTCTAGTTCTAGATATGTTATTGTGGTTCATAATTTCAAGTAATTACCAAAATGATACTTGGGAATATATTGTATTTGTTAATAAAAAGTTTGTTTGACAACAATAACATATAACATATATCGTCTCTCTACTGTTTTACTATTTATTTATCTATCATCAATCATTATAAAATTTATCAAATATATTATATAATGTACTCTCCCAAATAAACCCAAAATGAGCAGTGCCGTGTTTGAAGCGAAGGCAGTTCATGACAGAATCTGAGGGAAAGGAGGAGAGTGGAAGAATGCAACTTATGAGGCTGTGTGTTATTTCTTTTTTATGTGCTGACCTTTGAATCTTATGCTTTCGTTGTGGTCTTCCTTTTTTTTAAAAAAAAAAAAGATTGGTTTCATAACAAGAGTGAGATTCCTTTTTATCTTTTCCTTCTTTGGAATTTTCTAAACAACAGCTGCCTGAACTTTTGATCAATTTCTGGTTCTTGTGTCACGTCAATGATTAGCTATTTCCTACGTTAATTTGCTCCAAGTAAAGTGATAAGTCTCATGAACCGTATTTGAAACTTGGAAGCCGCCTGCCATTTTCCCTAAAAATATTGCTTAATAATGCATTGTTTGGTCGTCTTACAATTATAAAATCGAACTTTTGGCACTGCATTTAAAACCCTATACTTTTTATCTCAAATTATTTGTAGTTATCTATTGGGAGAGTAGAAATCGTGACAACTCTAATTTTTAGAGTGGTCACTCATTCTTTGAATAAAAAAAGTGTTTTCCAAGCTTAAAAATTTAAACGGATTTTAAATTAGTCTATTTGTCTGATTTAGAAGTGTGCAACATAATCGCTCAACTGCTTAATCCGTTTGCAATTGATCTACAAATTGCTATTAGTCGTAATTTATGGATAGCTGTGGATGATGATTTACCAAATCCGTATTTTGGGCACTTCTAGAGTATGTTTTGATTATAAGAAGTTCTAGTTATAATGTATTTTGGTTATAAATTTTAGTCATAATATATTTCTTGCATTCACCTATAATCGAATCGAACCGCACAACATGGTCGATGTAGTTTGTGGTTAGGTTGCGGATGATAAAAACATGCATATTAGTGATTAGATTAGGTTGATAGGTCCAAATCCACCCAAACCTCCTCACATAGCTCTAACCTCTCTACTTACCTTTTTCTTTTTTCGAGTTTATATGATATAAGATAATTTTTTAAAATTAGCATTAATATAAAACATGTAATATCTTACAAAATGTCTGTTGGATAAGTTGATATAATAAAACAACATTAAGAAAATGTCATGGGCAAAGGCTTTAAAGCATCATATTAAACAGGAGCCTAATCAAAAGAAAAGAAAGAAAGAAGACGAGTGAGTTCTTTTGTAGAGGGTGCATTGTGTCTCTTTTAACACTGACCATTAATTTTGGTTCAAGTGGGTCTTTGTTACCGACTTTGCTTCCACAATTCTCATGAAAGAAATAAAAGGGACAAAGGAAATCAAAACTTTTCTTGTTTGCTAACAGACGATGTTGCTTCTGGCACATTCCAAGAACCCTAAACCCACAAAATGGTTATATCATATACGACTATATGAGAGCTTGGTTGGAGGTAGGGTGTAATTTAAGAGCAACTTCCGTTCATTTCTTGAGTGGCTAATTATTATTTTTACGTGGTTTTTTTACACTTATATATATGATTGAAACTAAGTAAGAAAAAAATTATTAAGAGTAAGCTAGATTTTTTTTTTTTTACTTCTTTTAGTAAAATGTAACTACTTTTATCACTAATTAGTTTAAATTTTCTATTTGAACGACGATAGTACTATTTTAATAGTGATGGAATTGTCAAACGATATGTTCAACAATAATAATAAGCTTGCTTTTTAATTGTAAGTCACTCTTAACTCCGTAATTTAATGACATAATTTAACGATGTGATAGAATAAAGATTTGAGATGTTAATTTTTCTTATAAATTTTAATGGTTCTGATAAAAGTATAAAACGATTTACTTAAAAGTACTATTGGCTTTATCGAGTGCTACATCTTCAATTTCGTTTAGTTTGCTTGATGCGGGTTCCTTGAAAACAAAAAATAGGAAAAAAATATTTGTTTTAATTTTGATAGATTGAATAATTAATAACATTTTAATAAACAATAACAACAAAACATTGTATAATAAATAATAATTGAAGTGGATAATTACAATAATAATGGAAACTATGTGATATGGAGCAAAACTTAGTGATAATTACACGGTTTACCAACAAATCTTTGCAATATTTATTTCGTCCGGAACATTTTTGCTTATTACAGATACACTTTTTAATATTCGGTCTGCACGTGCGTCACTTTTCAAATTCACAGACATGTTATTTATTTCGTACGAACATATTATTCTGTACGGACAAATATGTTGTTTACATGTTTATATGTTGTTTTTTGTTTATATGTTGTTTGAATGTTATTATATATTATTGATATATTGTTTATATGTTGTATATATGCGTTTTAAATGTTCAAAACAATTAATAAATAAATCTGAATTTTTATATGTTGTTGATTTGTTGATATATCTTGTTTATATGTTGTTTCAATATATAAATAGCATATAAGCTTCATATAAACAAGATATAAGTTGTTGATTTGTTGTTTATATGTTGTTTACATGTTGAAAATAATATATAAACAAATCTATAATTTATATGTTGTTGATTTGTTGTTTATATATTGTTTATATGTTTTTGATATTTTGTTTAGATATTATTTTCAACATATAAACAAGATATCAACAATATATAAATAATATTCAAGTTTAAAATATGAAACAACATTTAAATAACATATAAACAAGTCCAAAAAATGATCAAATTTTAAACAAGAAACAACATATAAACAAGTTTTAAACACGAAATAACATATAAATAAATTTTAAACAATAAATAACATATAAATAAATTTTAAACAAGTCCAAAAAATAAATAAATTTAAATAATTTATAAGCAAATTTTAAAAGATTCTATAAAAATATAATTTACAAAATTGGTAACGTAACTTACATAATTTTAACTTTTCAACCAAAATATTGAAATTGGGGTTAATGAATCCGTAATATATAATTTTAGACTCCGTATATTTGAAAATGACCCCAAAATTTATGATTATGCGTAAGACTTATTCGTTGGTTGCGGTCCATCAGTTTTTTTAATGAAAATAGGACGATACCTTATTGAGTATTATTTATAACTGTCAATTGTGATACAGAAATACTATAGTTACATTAGAAAACTTTGTCAAGATACAAAAAAGAGCGCGACTGACTAGGTAAATACAAGAAATCATAAGTACCAAACTGGTAGGAAAGCCCATTCTTTGCAAGTCAATCTGCACAAAGATTTTTGTCTCTAGAAATATGTTGAAGAGTAGTACCTATAGAAGCAATAAATTTCCTGATGTGGAGAATCAAAGTTTGATAGTGTCTGAACCAACGAGATTCCCCATTGGAGATATCAACAGCTAATTTTGAATCTGATTCCATAATAACATGGGACCAATTTTTCCTTTCCTCTATCTTAAGACCATGGAGAATTGAATTCAACTCACCACACAACTAGGAATGTCAATGTCACGACCCATTCTCGGGATCCGTGACCGGCGTACAAGGTGAACCATCTATGAGAGTCCGACCCATCCCGCACAAGCCTCCATAGTACAGAACTTCTACCCAAATATCATATTTAAATAAATATGAAAAACAAATAAAGTAAAATCTTTGTTTATTAAAAACAAAACATATATAATATTAAGTGCAAAATTTATTTCAAATTAAAACATTTAAAATGTCAGAAACAATAACAAAAACATAAACAACACCCACAAGAATCCGGTGTGGAGCATCTAACAAATCATACAAATGGGCCCGGTCAAAAGGGCATTGACCGCAACATCAAAATCCCTCACTAAGCATCAAAAATCAACGAACATAATTCACAAGAGTCACCTGCAAGATGATAATAACATGGACAAAACAAACAAAAAAAA
>CAODLS015127769.1:0-11356 GCA_948243855.1 Flueggea neowawraea
TTGCGATCCAACTATTGTTGAAGCTTGTGATGCATTCTAACTCCTTCGCCAATGTGTGATCACATAGCAGCTAGAAAAAAATCTCCCACGTCTCAATGTGCTAACTGGTTTATAGTTTGTGTTGTAGATTTTGGTGTTGACAATTATGGCACACTGTATCATAATAGGAATTTCTTTAGGTGCATCCGAAGCCCAAAGACAGATGCTCTAATCTTTCGTCTGTTCTTTGTGGGCATGAGGCTCGTGGATGCATTTCTCAGTTATCATTGGTCCTTAATTTCATTCTCATGCATTACGTTGAGCTGTTTAAGTGATTTCTTGCACTTTAACTCTTTTAATTGGTCCTTAATTTCAAAAAGCATGTTTTTTTCACTTTTTGATGAATCAACTCTTTTAATGAACGAACAACAGTTTTTCTTTTTAAGAAATTATATGGCCCACTTTGAAAAAAATCTCCGCATACGGGCAAAACTTAAATGAAAAAGACAAAAAACCCAAGAAGAAAAAACAAATAAAAGCACAAATAACGAAAAATGGAAAATCCCTTTACATAAGAGAAGAAATATTACAAAAAGTGTTACACATGAAAAAGAAGAAAACATCACGATCTAAATTATTAAAAATGAAAAAAGGTTCCGTGTGGAGGTTGTGAGCCTTTATGCGAATTGTTGACAACGTCTGTGCGGATGAAACCAAAATGGTCTACCATTAGGCCAGCCAAAGCTACGGGTCGGTTCAACAAACAAAAATTAACCTTAACCCTACCTGGCCACCTCTGTTTCACTATGCCCAGACCGATTCCATCTCGTCAGCCCCGGCAGATGCTGCGATGCAACCTAGCTTCATTCGATGCAACCTAGCTTCAAATGGAAACAAATTCCTCCTCCACCACATCACAATGCCGATTAAGCAACATTGCTCAAATACAGGACCGAATCCACTAGAAACTATAAAAGAGGATGGAGTCACTGCCCAATGTGACTTTTCAATACAAAGTAGAAAATAATTTTACTGAAGGATCGCATTTGCGGGCTCGATCTCCAGTGAGAGCAAATATAATCACTGATAAAAAAAAATTAAAAAATTGCAAGAATAAGACTTCTATAACATATTGAAATGCCAATTTTTAAAAACATAGTTTTCAAATATAAAAAAATGGCATTAAAAGTTTAAAAAACATAAAAAAAATACCACTCTTTGAAAATTCGGAAGAAATTGAGGTTTTTTCGCTAAAAGTTAACTTTTTTGAGAGAAATTAAAATTTTCAAAAAAATATAAAAAATCCTAATTTTTGTCTAGAGGGTGTACATTGGTGTACACAAATCATGTACATGCTTTTTTTATTGAAGAGTGTTTAAATTGCGTTGATCTCGTCACCAATGGTGATTTCAAATCGCTTACGATTTCACTTCGACAAATATCTCGATGGAATCAACTCGACGGACAAATCTCATCGGGTTGACAGCGAGAGAGAAAGAGAGAGAATAGAGCAGTAGAGGAGGAGGAAAATGGTGGCAGAGGATAGTGACAAAGAGGAAGAGGACGAAGACAAGAGAGAGAGAGGATGAGAATTTTGGACAAAAAAATGCGTTTTATCGCGGGTGATCTTGGAAAGTTTGAAAACATGCATGTTGCCGTACATTTTTAAGACAAGTTTTCGGCGGCATTCATCTTTAAAAATAAAAAAAAAGCGACTGACGTAACTGAAAAAATTTTCTGTGGGCGAATGCTGTGTAATTAAGTTAGAAAATAATAAACAACTTTCTCAACGTCGGCTTCATCTCTGGCACAATGGACGCTGGCCAATCCTTTAACAGGCCCCAATCTCCATTTACAAGCTATAGTTTGTAGGTGTAGAATGCATGTTGTTTTCTACTTAAATTGACTATAACCCCATCCGCGTCCTTTAATTTGCGCAGGCCAACTCTTGAAAGTACGCGCCGGTGGCATGTCATATACTCTTTATATATTACAAGAACGATAGAATGGTGGTCATAGCCAAATATTGTTGTTAGAGTATTGACTGTGACGGTAACAACATGATTATGAATATATATTTTCTACGACGTAATTTTACAATAATTCTTCTGCATATAATTCAGAAATTAAGAATAACATGTGAACATATATAAAATATACAAATTGCATTAGATTAGATAAAGCTCAAGAAATTGGTCCCATATTCAGGTTGTAAGATTGTGAAAGATGATAAATGAAAAAGAGAAATTGCAAGAGAAATTTTTCTCTCAATTGATACAATTGTTGCACTCGAGGAAATGAAAGCGTTTTACTATGGCTTGTGAAGGGCTCTTCCAGCAAGCAAAGCAGCTTCCATGACCACAGAGATGACGCCGATAACATCATCAACATCACATTTGTTTCCTTTGAACGTATGGCCACCATTATTTTTGAAATTATTCATGCAATTCAGGAAGTTTTGGCTGCACTCTTGACTTAGATAATCATCTGCATTAAAACACCCAACACCAAACGAAAATTAGTAACACAACACATTGAATTCGAATTTTTGTTTCTTAATTATGTCACAAATATACACGTATGCTATAAAAAATCTTATCGACACGTATTTTTAGAATATTATGTACTGTGTGTTCTTACTAAAACGTAGACATAAGTTTTTTTTTTTAATTTTTATTCGAGCTATGACGTAGTTAGAAGTCTTGAGGCGATGTACACTTAGAACCCACCATAATAAACAAGTTTCTCCCTTTTTTCGGTGTTGTGGTTTTGAGTGTACAAATGCACCTAGAGCAGTAGGGGTTTCCCTTAGTCGTAGTTTTTCTTTGATAAGTCGTTTTATTTATTTTTTTTTTTAAAATCAAACTAACGATCTGTTAGCTTTAGAATTTACTCGTATAAACAGTGCAGTGAAACTCTCTTATGTAATATTCTAACCAAGGTGAATGTAAAGCAGCAAAGTAAGTTTGTAAATTTTGACAAAGGGTGTGTAGTTAAATTAAATATAATAGAAGATATAGCTAGAGCAAGACTGGCTCAAGATCTTTTGTCCACCTTGTCGGTGACTTTTAAGAATTAAATTAGTTTTATTATTTTTGTTTTCTAATGCGTTGGCTGTTTTTGTGGACAAAACTCGGACAAAGCTAAGTTTTAATTCATATGATCTCTTATATACTTGTTAGTTATTATGTCTTTCTCACATAAAAAATTTGATGTAATTTAACCCTTAAGTTTGCCAAATTATCAGCTGTCTCTTTTCTGTGGTGGTTCCATTGCGTTATGAGTGAGGATATTTTTGTCTTCACAAGCAAAACTATGAACTCCAATGTCTGCCTCTACTGATACATTTAGTGCCTTACAATTGCAATCAGTTAATCACTTTCTTTTGGTGTTAGGTGGTACAGAAAAAGAAGGCCAAAATTCAATTTTAACAACAAAAATTATAATTACAGTGATTTCATGATTTTCTGATCAAAATGTGTGAATTCGAAGATTATCAACTTAAAAAAGGAGAAAAAAAAGGAAGAAAGAAAGAAGATCAAATATGGGTATTTTGTGAAGATGAACTTACTATTCTTAGCTTGTACACAGGCATCGTGCTTCATGCAACAAGCATCAAGACCATCACATGGTTTCTCTCCGGGACATCCACTGTACAGAAGCCCACAGTACTTTCCATATCTTAAAAATGGAGGCACTGCACAATCATTTATATCATATTCCACCAAAATGATTAGTCATCTAGTTATTAACTCAAATGCAATCATCAAAGCAATGTTGAAGATTGAAGAATCAATGGTTTTGTAGCTCACTGGTGCTGAAATCAATTTCAGCTCTAAAAGATTATAAGTTTGATCCCTATAGAGTAAATAAAATCACTTTAGCAGAAAATAAAAGGAAAAAAATTTTCTGAAGAAAGCCTACCTGAACAGAACTCCGACTCACATTTCCTACTACACTCTTTGCTCTGACAAATCAATGCAAATAAATCAGAATAACATTAAATGCTTGTACGTAGAAACTCTGGTCCAGATCTTAGTGTCTTGGAATTTTTCAGGAACGGACTAACTTGGTAAAAATTAAATAAGTGAAATAAGTTGAGCACGCGTGTAATGAACATACCACTGTGATTGCCGAATTTGCGGCCTGAACACCGATGTTGAGGGCATGAACGGAAAGAGAAGAAACCCAGAAAGAAAAGAAGGAACAATGAACAAGAAAAGAAGCTAACTTCAATGACTGAAAAGATTTACCCATTGTTGTTGGGTAGTGGGAAGAAGAAGAAGCTTGGTTTTGCTTAAGGGCTCTGATTCATACAGAGAAAAAGTTGTAATGGAGTGAGAGGTGTAGAATGATGAGGTCTAGTGAGAGTCTGGCGAAGAAGAGGTTGAATTTGTCTTGTAATGACTCGTGACATGTTTTTGGAGTGTTGTAATGTTCACACTTCGAAAGTTTAGACCAAATTGAGCAGTTTTATCAATAAATGGATATATTGTAAGACAGGTTCAGTGTCCATCTCTCGTGAACTTGCACGTTCAAGCAACCTTCAATATGAAACGTTTCTTAGTCACTGCTGGCATTAAGAATGGAGCTTACAAAAATAAATAAATAAATAAATAATAATGATGATAGATATTAAAGAAAACTTTATTGATCTACATGTTTTTTAGTCTTATCAATGTAAGTAGAATAAAATAATAAAAGAATTAATTGATTAAGGTCTAATTTCTTATACCAGTATAATTTATTCCGGTAATAACATAATTTTGAACTCATTTTACTCTAAGGACTGAAAAATGAAAATGACTTCTCTCCAATACAACACCAACTGCAACTTGTAATGAAGCTCTTCAATTTCAATTCAATATGCAAAAGGGAAGATCAGCGAAGTGTTAGTTTTCATTTGTATTTGAGCCTAAATTTCTAGCTGTGTTTGAGGACCAAAAGGGGTGTGAATATTGATAGATACAACATTTTTGGTGATGTGGTGGTGGCCGGCCGAATACGAAAAGGTCAACAAATTCATGACACCATCCATGTTCTTTCGTCGTTCTTTGTTTTATTTTGCAATGCAAACATTTGCAATACCTTTTTTATTGTATGTATTAATTGTTTGCGCAGATCTTAAGATTAAGTAATGTCAAAATTTTTAAAATTCAGCTATATTTTCCCTACATATTACCTAAAATCCTTTATAAGAGAGCTTTTGCAAGGCCTTTCGTTAAATACTTAAGACTAGGAGAAGTGGACTTAGCCGTGGTAGAGACTCATGAAGGTGATGTATGCTAATTTTTCATTGATAATCAAGTAAGAATGTATATATTTTCATCCTATAAATTATTCTTTTATGATGAAATTCATGTGGTATTTGTAATGCTTGTAGGATGAACTAAATTGAAGGAAATGAGTGGAAAATGGTGTAAAAATGATTCAAAATGGAAAGACTCCAAGTAACCTCCAGAAACCATGAAGAAAATGATGGAAACAAGGTGGCAAGGGTTGTCATGGCCATGGTAGAATGTGTCACGGCCGTGACAAGCGAAACGAAATGAGGAAATGTGACAGAATTTTGTCACAGCTGTGACAGTCAATGTGTCACGGTCAAGACCTCTGTCATGGCCGTGACAAAGAGGACTTTCACATCCTCTTTTGGGAAGAAATGTGTCACTGCCGTGACACCCATTTGTCACGGCCGTGACATGCTGCAGATGAGGAAAGAGAATGTGACGAAAAAGACACAACTTGTAGGGACCAAAGCACACCTTAAGGGCATTTTTGATAGGACTTTGCTAGGGTTTGTGGGGGACCTCAAGAATTATAAATAGGCCTCTTGCACATCATTTTGGGAATCCTTGGTCACTTGCATATTAAAGAAGAGAATCATTCTCTACCAATTTTCAAGGAAAATTCGAGGCAAAATTGAAGAGGAGAGAGAAGAGGATTGAAGAGGCTTTCATCATCTAATGAGACAAGCTATATTTTTCCTTTCTATTTCCACTTTATTTATTTAGAATTATGTTTAGGTGTTATTTTTATTGCTTTTTAGTATTTTAAATATGCTAGCTTAGATTTTATGTTAGGGTTTAGAGATGTAAACCTTGTATTGATGTTTCCTTAATGGATGATTAAGTTTATGGGTATTGTGTTTTTATTGTTATATCTATTATTATTGTGCTTTTATTGCTAAATCTATTGTTGGTGTTGATTATATGGCTTGTTATTGAATGAATGATGTTGTGATTGATCACCACAATGTTGTTTTTAGCAAGCCCAAGTGATGAATCGAAAGAAGAAGCTTGTGTTGGATCATGAGTGATCAGCATTAAGTTCCTTTTATGTTTTGATGATGTACAAAAGGTTTTGATGATGAGAAAAATGTTTGACTTGAAATTAAACACGTTGGAAAGCTTAGAGTTACAAACCAAAGCTCTGCAAAGTGGCAACGTACGTTACAGAGAACATGAAGTATGTTATCTGGAAAATAGCACGATCAACGTACGTCTTACAAATCCACAACGTATGTTGTTGAAAACCAATGTACGTAGTGAATTTTCAATGTACATAGAGAATTTACAATGTACGTAGATGTGGCACGAAAAGAAAATAGAGGCTACTGGATTATTCTAGACCAAGAATAACGTACGTCATACATGCATAACATACGTAGTGAAGGTGCACAACGTATGTAGAGAAAAGGACAACGTACGTCAACTGAAAAGCTGACATGATCAACGTACGTCAGAATATGCACAACGTACGTGAAATGGAACGCGACATGATCAACATACGTCTTGTAAGGACAACGTATGTTAGCTAGGTCATAGAAAGCTACAGAAGCATTAAATGCACTCCAACGGCTAGTTTCTTCTAGACAACGATCATATGGCATGAGAATGCTATAAATACATCAAGAGAAGGCCAGAAATATGTTGAACAATCTCAGAATTGATTGTGCCTAATTTCCTATCATTCCAACCAAGAAAAAACCAAATCAAGATAGAGATCAAAGTTCAAGCTTCAATCTCATACATTCAACTCTAGCATAGAGCTTCATCTATTGTAAACAATTTCTATACATTTTGAGAGTGTGAAAAATGTTTTTAAGCTTATAGAAAACAATGTTATAGAGGTTTTTTGTTAACCTAAGGAAAACAACATTGTGTAATCAACCTCGTTGTATTGGCTTTGTTGGATTGACTCGAAATCAATCACCGTTATAATGGAAATCCTAAGTGGTGAGACTTAGGTAGTGCATGTAGGCAAGGTTGGCCGAACCACTATAAATTCTTGGTGTTGATTTCTCTTCTCTCATTTCAAGTCTCTTTGGCTATCCACTCATAGACCGAAAATTCTCCAATAGCTTGGGCTAGGTCACTTGTATATAACTTATATGGTTTTAGGATAGAAATATGTTTATACCTACAAGGTGTTCGATGAAATTCCTTAAGGAGCCTAATGGGCTTAACTTGACTAGGTGAGGCCGAAATGACCCTCTTAGGATGTGTAGGCATGACTTGAGTGATTTCGAGAGAGGCCTTGTATTAGTCTTATGGAAAGAACACTCATACCCATTTGTTAAAACATAATTTCATTCATTGGCATCTATATCCCTGGTTTTATCTCGAAAGCCCTAACATTTTCTTATTATGGATTTTCGTGTGTTTAATTTCTTGCTTGTTTTCATTTCTAAAACCCCCAAAACAACAATTGGATGTTTTTATGTGTTTTTATTTTATTTCTCTACCACAACTAGAGCCGTTTCCTTAGATTCAATAACCCTAGGGATACTCGCAAGGTAAAACTACGACGATCCTTGTGCACTTGCAAGGCATCATCAAGTTTTTAGCGCCATTGCCGAGGAACGACATTCTTGTTGTAGTTGTTTTTATTTTTTTACTTATTTTCTTGTTTCTTTTGAACTTGTAGGAATTTATGCTTTTGAAACGCACTAGGAGCTTGGAAAATCAAGAGGTTATTCCTTTGATTCTGGAGATAGAAAAAGGTTTTGAGGGAAAACCGAGCAAATCAAAGAAGAGCAAGAATGAAGGGTATACCTAGGCCTAGAAATAGGGTTGAGGATGCTAGCGTTGAGCAAGCTCAAGGAGGTGTTGATGGGAACCAATTGATGGGTCGCATGAATATGAGGGAGATATGAAGGCCGGTGATTGGGGCATCTCCATCTTGCATTAGATTGAGCCCGGCAATGTGAAATTATGAATTGAAGACCATTCATTTTACTATGTTGCCTTCATATAAGGGTTACCATCAGAGAATCCTCTTACATTCTTAAGGGAGTTCTACACCACCATTCAAACTTTCCCTCTTCATGGATTGACCGAAGATGAGTTGAGGATGCTGTGTTTTCCATATGCTTTGAAGGATCGGGCAAAAACTTCGTTCATCAACTTGTCGGAAGGGTCATTTGGCAATTGGGAGGAGATCTATGACAAATTTATGATGAAATACTACTCTCCTCAAAAGACGATGGAGTTGAGAAGCAAGATTTGCTCACTCTCACAATTGGAGGGAGAACCCTTTCAAGAGGCATAAGAGCGCTTCAAGCTACTTTTGAGTCAATATCCACATCATCAATTCTCTTTGGCATTATTGACTCAATTCTTTTATGATGGATTGACAATGCATGGACAAACATTGGTAGATACCGCGACCATTGGCTACTTTGGAGACAAAATGGCCAAGGAGGTGCATGATATATATGAGATGTTCGCCACCAATTCCTAACAAAAAGCGGTTAGGGAAAGAAGAGCCGGTGTACATGAGGTAAGCATTTCCAAATATATTGATTTGTCTTCAAAGGTTGATGAATTGTCTAGGAAGTTGAATATGTTGATCAATAGAAGAGCCAATGTTAGTGAACAATGTTCCTTTTGTGAAGTGTTGGGGCATAATGATGCTACTTGTGGAGTAGCCTAAGAAATGGGTGTTGGATGTGAGGATGCCAATTTTTTTTTAGGGGAGCGGTTCCTGGATGCTTAACCTAAGAATGACCCATACTCAGACACCTACAATCCAGGTTGGCGCAATCACCCCAATTTTTCTTGAAAAGATCCCAACAACACCAACCCACCTAGACCTATGAGATTCCCAAGATATCAACCTAGGTCACCACCACCCTTTCAACAACAACAACCCCAACCACTACTCCAACAAAACACCCAAGAAAAGAAACCAGCCTTGAAAGATATGTTCATGCAATTTATGTCCAAAATGGAAACAAGAGATGCAAATATTGAAGCTAGGGATGCTAAGCTTGATCAAATCACCCAAAGCCAACAAGCCACCATCCAAAATCTTAAGAGGCAAGTGGGTCAATTAGACAAGGCTATGTTCGATCAAAAGAAAGGAAAGCTACTTAACACCTCTTAAGTTAAACCAAATGAGAGTATGATGGCTATTACTTTGATGAGTAAGGAAGAGCTCGGGGAGCCAAGTGTGGGAGAGGTAGCTAGCAAAAAGATGGAGAAGGAAGTTGTGGTGGAAACACCTAACATTGGTTTATAAGTTGAGGGAGAAAAAGTTCAAGACAAAGAGCCCCATTCCAACCAAAATGATGAAGTGCAACCATATGTGCCTCCTATTCTATTCCCTCAACGATTGAAGGAACCCAATGTGCCTCCTATTCCATTCTCTCAACGGTGGAAAGCCCATACTCAAGTCAAGGAATTTGAGAAGTTTCTTGAAATGTTTAAGAAGTTGGAATTTAACATACCTTTCTTGGAGGCCATTTCCTAAATGTCAAATTATGCTAACTTCTTGAGAGAGATAGTGGGCAATAAGAAGAAATTGGAGGAGTATGCTATGGTGGTACCTACCGAGGAGTGTAGTATGGTGTTATTGAACAAATACCCTCCAAAGCTCAAGGATTCGAGAAGCTTTACAATTCCTTGTACCTTTGGTAAATTGGAAAATGTGGAGTCCTTATGTGATTTGGATGCCTTGATCAACATAATGCCCTCATCCATATACAACAAGCTTAGAATTGGAGAGCTAACGCCTACCACCATTAAACTCCAACTTATGGATTGATCCATCAAGCAACCAATTGGAGTTATGGAGAACATCTTAGTAAAAGTAGGTAAGTTCTTCTTTCCCACTGATTTTTATGTTTTATACATGGATGAAGCTTGTGACACCCCTATCATACTTAGAAGACATGTCTTAGCAACCGGTGGGGTATGTGTTAACTTGACTAAGGGGACTATACTCTTTAGAGTGGGGAAGGAGATTAATGAGTTTCATGTCTCTAAGAATGTGCATACACAATTTCTTAATCATGATGAAAATATGGTGCATTCTTTAGAGACATGTTGCATGGTAGCTAGACCTCCACCATCAAACCTTTTGAATGAAACCCTAGGTAAGAAACAACCTATAGAGAAACCACTAGTGTGTTCAAAGAAAGTAGAGCTTGGAAAGAAACTGAGTGCAAGAGGAAGGGTAGATAAGAAAGGGTTTAAGAGCATAAATAAGAAATTAAAAGGTAAAGAGAGTGAGTTTGTTGAGGGTCAACGAGTCTATTATTTTCCACCCAAAAATTATCCTCTTTATAACCCCAAACGTTCAATGTGTGGTCCTCTTATAATTTCTAAAGTTCATTCATTCGGTCCAATAGACATAATTTTGCATGATCATAAAACCATCACTGTTTATAGGAAGCGTTTGAGACCTTTGAAAGGAACCACAATGAGGACTATTTGGCATCCCAAATAGTTCCTTTGCATACGTCCAGAATGACTTTAAACTATGGTTATCTTGCATTTGAATGTAGTTAGAATTTTACTTTTTGATTGAATTTAGAAAAGACACAAGTTTATGATTTTGTTTTGCATGTTTTTGCCAAATGTTGTGTGAGAGGATTATTTATACATACATACATGTCATGCCACTCCCAATCTCTAGCATGTATATATCATGTGTCCCTAACCTTTGTTGTTGTTAGTTATGCTCTAGGGCCAAATAACATTGTAATCTATTTAATTAAATAAAACGAGGTATTATTTCATCTAGTTATTATTCTTGTGCATAGTTAACTTGATAAAATGTCCATGAATGATTATTCTACTTAAGTTAAGTCAAATATGTGATTTGGTAGTAGAACCTTAAGACTCAAAAGAATAACATTCTAAATTATCCATAGTCGATTGTTATCATGTGAGTGATAACAACTAAGACTAGTATGTGCTCTGTAAGTTGACCGTGTTCTGCAAGGTCATGGGATATAGAGATATCAATTAGAGGCATAAATACATGTTATGGAACATTGTATTGGATCGATCCATTCATGAGAATACTATACGGTTATATGTCATAAGTAGTTCTCATGAAATGCTTATACTGGAAATCCTTAGACCTAAAA
>CAODLS015129847.1:0-11566 GCA_948243855.1 Flueggea neowawraea
GTACAAGTTTCGGTTTTTCTCACAACGTTAGGTATACTTCTTGACACCAAACTTTCTGTTTTGTACATGCATGTTCTTGGGTGGTTTCTTTTTGTTTTGGTTGGACTAATAACTTTAAAAGACTCATAAGAAACCCAACAACGTCAATAATGGCGTATGAAAAAACACTGCAATAAAAACATATAAAACAAATACTTCAAAAGTCAGAAAAAGAAATTTGTGAAAGTGGGAGACAAATTGGGCACTTGGATTGTGAAAAGCAGATTGCAATTTTCATATTTGGATCCCGGATCTAGTGAGACTACTTAAGTTTAATTAATTTGGAACATTTTACAACAAATGTAAAATTAACACAAATCTAGATATTTATGTATGTATAATGCCGATCCTTCTTCCTTAAACACTCTCAAACAAAAGATTTGTTCTATCCTCTTTCAACATTAACCAAATGAAACAAAGCAAATAAAATGTTGATATATTTATTCTTCTTCACCATTTGATAAAAAGAAAATCCCAAGCAAAATCTTTGTTCTATCTTCTCTCAATCAACCACCAGATCTCATCTGACGCTTGTCGCGTCATCCAAATTTGCCTCCATAAACTTTCGACAAAGAGATCAGAGAAGGATTCCATGGATTATATACAGAGGTGAAGAAATCACAAGTTTAGAGGCGATAAGTAAAGAGAGAATAATAAAAGAATAGAGGAAGGACAATAGAGGAAGGAAGAGAAGAAGAAGGATAGTAGAGGATGTGAAGGTGGCAAAGACAAAGAATAAAAGAGGAGAGAGAGAGAAGAGTCGAGATAGATAGAGAGACGTATAGAGAGAAAAGAGAGGATGTACGGAGAGAAAGTGACGATAAATTAAAAAGAGAAAGCGAGGGAATCACAAGAAATAGAAATAAAAAAGTGTGGTATTTCTGCAATTTATTTACAAATCTCTTTTTTTTTTTACAAAAATAATTAGAGTGCTAATGAATTTATTCTTGAGGAAATTACCTCACATGTCTACTTTTGTATTTAAATTTCACATTTCCAATATGGACACGTTATATTTTCTATTATACAATATTTTCATTATAATTTCCAAAATGCAGAATTATTTATTCTCCTAATTATCAATCTCTCTCTCTTCTCGCTAATCACTCCTCTCATCCCATTCCTCTCTCTGTATTACCTCATCTCTCTCCTATTTCGTATCACTCCTCTTTCTCTCTCATCCCCTTGCTATTTATATCCTCGTTCGACTCACTTATGTCCTCTGTCGCACTTTCTCTTGTCTTTGTCAGTCTTCGTCGATCCTCTTTTTCGTCTTCATCTACTACGGGCTACACGACATTAGAGAGCTAGAGAAGAGAGAGTGGCGCACGAGTAGAGAAAAATAGTGGCGCAACAGAGAAAGTGAGAGAGAGAGAGGTGTGGCTCCGAGAAAATAAAATGAGAGTTTATGAGGACAGAGATAACATGAAAGAACAAATTCGACTGATAGAGGAAGAGAGAGAGTGTGTGTGAGATGCTTCAGATTGATCAAGAGAGAGAAGACTATTGGGAGCTGTTTCAAAATCATAGTTGCAGCCTCCATGGAAATTTTGTACTCATTTTTGTATCTGCAGTACTAAAAATATTTTTTACTCTTTTTCCTATCTGTAATACTAAGAACATTTTGTACTCATTTTCGTATGTTCAAAACTGAGAACAATGTTGGATCAAATGTGATCAACATTAAGTTCCTTTTATGTTTTGATGATGAACAAAAGACTTTAATAATGAGCAAAATGCTTGGCTTGAAGAGAAACATGTTGCAAGGCTTGGAATTGCGAAACAAAGTTTTTGAAGCAGTTAATGTATGCTACAATGTGTATAAACAGCGTGACAGTGAGGCACATCGTACGTTATTATATGCCAACGTACTTAAGGAAGAGTTGAATTCCAAAAAGAAGCTACTGAAGTGTTGAAGGAGCACACAATGTATGTAAGATATGTTTAACGTACGTTAAGGATTAGTACAACGTACATAATGATTGTCAACGTACGTAAAGGAGCAAGAACACATGATTAACGTACTTGAAGTGTAAACAACGTACGTCGCCTGGGAAAATCAGAAGATAACGTACGTGAACTTGGTGCAAGGTACGTTATGAAGGTGACATAAAGCTACAACATCATTAAATGAACTCCAACAGCTACATTCTTCAAAGCAACGGTCATATTGCATAAAAATGCTATAAATACATCAAGAGAAGGCAAAAAAATGTGGTGAACAATATCATAATTCATTGTGCCAAATTTCTTATCAATTCCAACAAAGGAAAACACCAAATCAAACTACAGATCAAAGTTGAAGCATCAAACTTATACATTAAACTCTAGCATAGAGCTTCGTTGTTTGTAAACATTTTGTATACACTTTGAAAGTGGGAGAAGGTTTGTTGTAAGCCAATAGAAACTAACATTGTAGAGGTTTGTTATGAATCTAAGAAAAAATAACATTGTGAGGGCCTTAGAGGTGTTGAGTCGAGAATCAATCTCATTGTATTGGTTTTGTTGGATTGAGCCGAAATCAATTACTGTTATAATGGAAATCCTAAGTTGTGAGACTTAGGTAGTGGACGTAGGCAATGTTAGACAAACCACTATAAATTCTTGGTATTGTTTTCTTTCTCTTACCTCAACTTGCTTACGTTCTCCAAACTAAACCAAAGCATAGGCCGAAAATTCTCCAACAAACAATTTATTCTCGTTTTGTACTCAATTTGTATTTGGAATTATGAGTACATTTTTGTTCTCTTGTTATACTCATTTTCTATCGTGTATGCTTAATTTGTACCCAATTTTGTATTCTTTTTTGTATCTGCAATACTGAGAACATTTTGTACTCATTTTCGTACGTTTGAAACTGAGGACAATTAATTCTCGATTTGTACTCATGTTGTATTTGGAATTCTGAGTAAATTTTGTTCTCATATTGTACTCATTTTTTATTATGGTCAAACTTTTCTGGTGCATGATCAATTTTTCTGAAGTGTGGTTAGCAAGCGGTCAAATTTTTAACTCGTGGTCAAAAATTGAAATTTTATCATTTCTGTTATTGCACTATATAATTTTTGTATATATTTTAAATGTTATTGTGTTTTTGAATTTTTTTTGAAATATTTTTGAGCTTTTCCCTTTATTCTTCCTAAAAATTCCCAAACAAAAGCTCGATTTTTACCAAAAGCTTGATGTATCCTCTTGTAACACCAACGAAACGACTCACAGCAAATAGAATGTTAATGAATTTATTCTTCTTCACCATTGATAGAGAAATACGTTCTCTTTTCTTTTTGAACTTAAGATAAAAATATTGTGTCAATGTCAAAGAACACATACAATTCAACCACAAAACTTAAGCCAAGTGTCTTAGCACTAACACCAGATGGCAGCTACTTAAGCTCACGCACCAATTAAAATCTAAGAAACCGAAAATGACGTAGCCAAATCTAAACCACACAAACGGTACTAACTGCCATCAAACCATTTTTAAATCATTTCCTAACCAATAGCATAACCAAACCATCACTTTTACTTCAAACCTAACCCAAAAAGCGTCCTTTTCTTCCCTTTTTTTTTTTATCACCAACAAAACCCACTCTCTTGGAAATATTCATTCGTTCACCTACTTGTCCATGATCACAACCCAAGCTCATCGTCAATGGCGCTCTCCCTTCAGTTTCTCCAGTTCCCTCTCCACCATTCTTCTACTGATTCCGTCTTCTTCCATCAGTTGCCACGTCAGCAATCCCCGATCCCCCTCGTTAACAGGACCAAATTTGTTCTTCCTCTGCTTCCCATCGCCTTGAAGGCATCTTCCAGAGTCAAGTGTTTGACGAAGTCGACTGAGGAGGACCAGTTTAGCGAACGTGAGACGTTAGTTTCCGACGATGAGAGAGTGGATCCCAAAGTCCAGCTCCAGCAGAAGTCTAATACTGCACGTCGTATGGTGATTCTTTGTTGCTCGGGATTCGCGAGCCTGTCTACGAGGTTTCCTCTCTCTCTCTCTCTCTCTCTCTCTCTTTATATTTAAAACTGTGTGATTAGTGTTAATTTTTTTGCTTTAAATGTTAATTATGTGATAGGTTGTGGAGGTGAAGTCGGACGGAATGGTATCTACTCGGAAAATAAACAGACGTCAGTTGCTCAAGTCAAGCGGTGAGTGATCAATTTTGAATAGAATAGCATATTGATGCTTTTTGTCGTAATTTACATGATTATGCAACATTTGTTTTAATTTTTTAGGCTAACTAATTAGACTGTGCTTCATCAGGTCTTCGTCCAAGAGATATCAGGAGCGTTGATCCATCATTGTTTTTGACAAACTCGATGCCTTCTTTGCTGGTAATTTGCACTTACGTTTCTGTGTAATTTATTGTTTGGGAATGTGTGACGCTTCCTAATTTTGATTGACTGGTTGGTCATGTCTGATAAGACTGCCAACGTTGAACTCTGTCATTATGTGTTTAAAATATGTCGAAGTTGCAAGCAAACGCTTTTTCTGTGCATTTGTTCATGAAATTGATTGCGAGATATTGATTTTGATGTCATTTCAAATATAGTGTGGCAAATGCATGTTATTTTTTTTTTGCCAATGGCATGTTAATTTATTTGTTTGGTCTTCTTACATATGCTGTTCTTCATGTTGGACATTTTATACTTTTGTTTATTATGCGACTTCATTTTCATATTTGCTCAAGTTCAGGGAATCACAAAAGGTTAGAAAAGGAAGAAAACAAACGAGAAGTCAATTGAAGGCTGAATACCAAGAAATTTATCTACATAGATTGTCGTTGAGAAGGATGTCTAATATTTCCAAGCATCTGTCCTCAGCAGTAGGAACTAGAAACTAAATACGCCCTTAGGAACTCTAATTGTTACTTGAATTGCATTATGTCTTTTTTTTTGCCTCCTGGATTTTATGATATGATCAGATATTCAGCTCTGCTTATTGTGATTAATGTATATGATCTTCTTGTAGGTTTGCGAGCATTGTATCTTACTTAATTTGGGGACTTTGCGGGCAATAGCAATGCAAGAGTGAGTCCTTATCTTTGATTACAATCAGTAACATTAGAATTTTGTCGCAGCTCATATTCTCTCTCACACGCACGCACGCACTCCCAGAAACCCACACATGCTTGTAAATGATTTATATTGAACTAACAGAAGCATTTCTGGCATGTGTTTATTGTTTTTCTAGTAAAGGAGGTAAAGCTTTTATAGATACGTTGTTGCCACGGTTAAATCCCAGGACCAAGAATGGAGGGCCATTCATGCCATTTGAGCTTGAGGTCTGTTTTGTACTTGATATCTATATTTTGATATGCAGAAATACGCAATTGATTAGATGAAGGTGTTTTCCTAGTTTAGTAATGTGATGGTATAATTAGTGAAACATGTTTCTATTGTTTTTTTACCATCAAAGTCGGTTGTGTCATGGAAGAGCTTTGTACTTGTACTATATGGCTAGATATTCACCAAAAATATGAAAAAAAATGATCGTTGTGTGCTAAACCTGAAGTTAAGTTTGGCGACTTGCACATACTTTGTTTCCAATTGGAACTTCATTCGTTGTTTCTAATATCTGTTTCTTTTATTTTTGGTCCAAGGTTAATTCCTAATAAAATACTTCCTGTTAAAAGCTTGCAATTTTTAAATTTGTCATTAGATGCCTATATGAATAAGACAGACAGAATTTAAATACGCACTGTATCAGTCTTTGTAGACCAACGATGAAATGACCTTCATCGTCAATCATATGCTTTTATTCTGGTACTTTATCTGCATAATTAAGTCTCTTGTTGTACACACACACACATATCAGATACGAGTATTTGCCTTCAGTAATACCAAATTCAAAGTGGTAACATGAAATATAAATAATTGAACTCATACTTTTGTTTGGTGGTAGAAATCTGTGCAGAGTATCTTGTTGTTAATGTTTCAGGTGGTTGAAGCAGCATTACTATCGCTAGTTCAACGTCTGGAGCAAAGACTAATGGATGTAGAACCTCGTGTGAGTATGAAACATAGTGAGTATATTCTTGTTTTTGTTTGTTTCTTTGCTCATTAATGTGTCAAATTTTTGGTAAAGTTGTATCTAATCTTCATTGTACTGATTCTTATATGGGAACTTCAGAATAACAATGATGGTGGTTATGGCTGGTTTCCTGGAAATAAGATCATTTTTTTAGTTTCATAATTCCAATGGTCTAAAAAAATATCTTCTTTTAGTTGAAAACATTGCAATGAAGTAGAAGTAATTGGTCATGTCTTATGATTATATGTTATGGACGGAACTAAATCTCTATCTCTCTCTCTCTCTCTCTCTCTATGTATGTGTGTATATATATATATATATATTGTAATTTTAAGAATGTCATCTTTTGTGAAAATGTTGTATTGTCTTCTTGACAAGTAAAAGTAATGCTTACTGTGTGTTCAGGATGTAAGACAGATACATGTGTGCTAATTTTACTTCTACTTTCACATTAGCACTTGAATTTCTTATAGATCTTCCAGCCTGACTTCAGGATATTGTTTTTGGAATATAAAGTAAAAGCTAATGCAACTGAGATATCTTACTGATATTTTGTTACTATTTCAAGTTAATAGAAACTTGTAATTTTTCATATTTCATCCATGTGTTGTTATGATTTCGAGTTTGTTTCATGAGGATTTTATTTTTGATTTCTAGTTTTCTTGGACAAATAATTTTTGTTGTTCCGTTGATAAAAACTGACCAAAGACATAGTTTTCTACAATAGTGTGTTATCCTTTATCAATCTCTTGCACATTGAATGCTGATTATTTTATCATGCCAATCCATGTTCAATTATATTTGCTTCAGGTTCAAAGTTTGCTTGAAGTTTTGCCCAATAGGTTGACTGCGGACATATTGGAAGAACTCCATATAAGCAAGCAAAATCTGGTATAGTTTGTTGATTGCGATGAAACAATTCTCATTATCTTGAAGTGATCTGTTCATTTCACTGGTGTATGACAGGTTGAATTGGGTTCTAGGGCAGGGGCTTTTAGACAGATGCTTCTTGATCTTTGGAGGACCCATATGAGATATGCCGGATTTGTATAATGGGAAGAAACTGTACCCTTAGAAAAGGAAATGATGATATGGAATGCTCTGTCCATCTAGAGAAACAAATTGCTGAAGGTAAGCAATAAGACTAGTACTCGGTCTTTTTCCACAGGATTCTTAATTTGCAGAGCCAATGTTTCTTGATATTTGATTTTTTCATTTGCAGAAGAAGAGGAAGAAATTGAGATGCTTTTGGAGAATTATCTTCAAAGGCTGTTGCTTTCTTCTATTTCTGGTTGTTTGAAGCATTTACGATATTAGTAGGCTATGCTCATTCCATTGCTTGCTTTTTTTCTATTTTACCAGTGCATCTATAAATTTCCTTATGCTTGCTATTTGGTAATCTGACATTCTGATGCTTTTCCACATGTGAATCCTGTCATGGACAGGCAGAAAGACTTCTTGATTCTGCCAAAGAAATGGAAGATTCGATTGCTGTTAATTTAAGGTTAGGAATGTGGATGAAATTCAGTTTCCTTCAACATCCTTGCCAGTTGTCCTCTGTACCGGTATCCTAGAAATCTGAGGAGAGAAGAAAAGATATCATCTTGAGAAAAATTTGAATGTCATCATATTCACTCAAATTTACAGTGTGTTACTCAATTTTTTTCGTTAATCTTTGTCAGTTCTCGGAGGCTTGAAGTGAGCAGAGTGGAACTACTTCTTCAGGTGGGAACATTTGCGGTTGCAGTCGGTGCTCTAGTTGCGGGTATGTCAGCACTGAGATATTAAACTTTTAATTGAGTGCGAATGCAGTTGATTAAAATTTACTTGTTCTCTTCATTTTCTGGTCTGATACTTTACACATAAATTATGTGCATCGGGACAAACTCTTTGAAGTCTTTTAATATTCTATTTCCATTTATTTTTTTGTCATTATCTACTTTAGAGAATACTTTTTGATTCAGTTATTTTTTTAAAAAAAAAAGTAATTCTATTTGCTTCCATTGGGAATCGAACTCTCGACCTTTTAGTATTGGATACAACTCTAGTATCAATAAGCTACAACCCATTGATGGTTAATTCATTAATTATTGCTTCTCTATTATCTTTTTAAACTTTGTTCTTTTTCATATCTTTTTGCCTTTCCATGTGTGGATATCAATTTTTATTGCTGCTTTAGTTGCACGAAATCAGTTTTTAGAACCGAATGCTGTTCCATATGTGGAACTTAACCAGTTATCGTTAGGAATGGAGCTGTGGAAATGTCAGAGGCAAAAGACAATCTTATGGAACAGGAGAATATGAATTTAAGCTTATCAAAGGGACAACTTGAGTTTGATTCCTGCAATAATAATGGCAATTGGCCTACATATGTTCCTGGTTGAAGAATCTATTTATCTAGTCTGCTGATGTTACTTTTTCCCTTGTTGCAGGCATATTCGGCACATTGTTTAGTATCATTGGCTAGTATCGTTACTTTTTCCCTGGTTGAACTTGAAATCCTATTTGGAAGAGCATGTGGTATGCTTCTTTTTGCACATTGTTTAGTATCATTGTTCCAAAACTCTTTCACTTCACTTTCTTATAGAATGACTGTTGTACCAAATCTTTTAATTTGAATTGTTGCAGTTCGCCTTTGGCTAACAACTGCTGGGATAATTGTCGGCGCGTTCATGGCATTTTTTCTAATGTACTTGTATCTCAGGCGGAGAAAAATACTGTAGAGCAGGCAGTTTTTCGAGTCAGGTAAGTTCCATATCAGCTCTAATTTTCTTTTCTGACAGTATCCGGATCAGCATAGTGCAACATATGGCACTTGGAACAGCTTCAAATGGAGCCAGTTAAGTTTGTTTTACATACAAGTTGTTGCCTGCAAATTTCCAAAACTCGAACTCAATCTCGATGAACATGGAGCCATGTTCATCACCTTCACAAGTTGCGGTCGATCAAAATAATGCTAAAACCACACTTATTTCAAACATACATTACATTTCATGGAAAATCTAAATTTAATGGCTGTGTTTTCTTCAGATCCTTTTCAGAGACAAAACACGAGCGCCACTAGAGATCGTGTGGCACATATAGTGAAATATAGATAGATGATAGTAGTGTGGGTTTCATAAATGTAGTGCCAGAAGATCTACAAGAAATTGAAAGTTGATTTTTCAGCTTTGATATGCTTTAGAGAAAAGCAAGATATGGCCAACCCTAGGAAGAAAATGGCAACCACCCAATTTAAAGTTACAATTTGCGTCATGAACCTTTACCCTCAAGGATACCACAGTACAGAATGATTGTATTCTCCAAGGGTTAATTTGTTAGCTCGTACTGGGATTGTTTGGTTTAGTGAAATGTTTTATTTTCATAACATGAGGATTATTTTTTATTATTATTTTAACTCACTGTTTCACCATCCATTTTGTCTTTGTGCTTAATTCTATCTGAAAAACAATCTATATATATGAAAACTCAATACATTAGGTTTACTTTTTTGACGTTTAATGTTTTCTATAGCCGACATTTAACATTATATTTGTTTAACAAGTGGCTTTATTATAACTAATACATATCTTATCCAATTTTTTAAATATTTAAATAAAATATAATTTAGATATTCAAAATATTTTGTATAAAAAAACTTCCAAAATTTAATATGGGATTTTTTTTCCAATTATTTGATATTTATATTCATATAATTTTTATGTTTCTATATATCTTTTTTTAATTTGAGACAACTTATTATAATTTTGAATATTTATAAGAAAATAAAAATATATTCATATTGTTTCAGATTGAAGGTGTAGTGATCGTATAATGTGATAAAAAAAGTTTGTAAAGAAACGCGTGTTGTTAATTTCACAAATGAAAAAAGAGAACATAAATGGAAACCCATTGATATATTTATAAAGAAACGATAATCCACATAATTTTTCCAGAAAGTCTTCATGATCATAGCGGTCTCATGTGGATTCATGCGCAAGAACAAATCGAGGAGCAATCAAACAAACAAAATTTTCAAAATGTACAAATTTTGAAGCCTCGATCAATTTCTGCCGGAACAGACACAACTCTAGATGCTTGATGAGTGAACCCCTCAGAATGCAAAGAAAATCAAATTGTGGAAGAGAATCACATAACAAAAACAAAATCAGATCTAACCCAAACTAGACAAGACATATTCCCATGAAGCATCCCTAATTTGTGCACTCTCCCTCATCTTTACCCCCTTTTTTCTCAAATACGTTCCCTTCAATTACCTGAGAAATAGACAACGATGGCTCAAGGAGACGGGGGGCGATCCATGGATGACTAAGGCATTCAGCGGCAGTTAACCTCTTTTCCGGAGCAAAATTAAGTATGGTTATGAGAAACTCAGCCATGGCATTCGCGTCTAGCTCACTAAAATTATACTTTTCCATAAGCACTTTATTAAGAGGCCAAAAGTGCAACTTACGTATATGCCTTAGATCTCCATTTCTATTGAAAAAATCCCGGGAATAACGGCCTCCTAATGCAATCTGCATTGTGAATTTTCAAGAAAATCAGCAAACGCAGAAAGCTAGTAGCGGCATTGCTCAATTTGATGTCACAAATAAATAGGTCAAGGTTTTGCATTATGTATATGAAATAACAGATCACAGGTGCAAATTAAAGTTGGTTTGCTTTTTTTTTTTCCTCTCCTTTTTGACTAGGCAAATAAAAATTTGAAGCTTACCTTTCGAGGCATTGTGCCAAGAAGCTCCATCATTAACGCCAAGTGATCCTGAAGTCAACATAAAATATGCGTGAGAGGTTATAAAACACAACGGAATTTTATATCGTATCTTTTCCTCCTATCCCCCAAATTAAAAACTTCAAAAAAATGCAAGAAGTCACCCGCAGGATGATAAAAGTCCCCAGTAGAATATAATTTAGAATAGAACTTGAACTTAAAACATTGAAGGGAACCAAAACAAGATATAGATTTGCAGTAAACAAGCGATCCACATAAACAAAATCATCTAATGCTGCATTCCCCCTTTCCCATGCAAATTTCCAGCCAAGACAGCATCACACTAGATGGAGACAACATGCTCTTAAGCTGAAACCACAGAACACTCTTTTGACTACTAAGGGCGTGCCAATAATTTATCTACCAAATAAAATTTACTCAATCATCAAGTTTTTCATTATGAGTAAATTGCTGATGGATAAAAAGTGTAACCAAAAATTAAAAGATGTGAAAGCTAAGGGGATCATGTGAACAGTTGATACCTCATCTCTAGCATAATTGTGACCACTGTGAGGATCAAACAGGACATCACCAGTAGCTAGCTCAAAGGAAATACAAGCAAAAGACCATAGATCCGCAGCAGTGGAGTATTTATACCCAAGAATAACCTCTGGGCATCGGTATTGCCTTGTCTGGATATCACTTGTAAATTGTTTATATGTCCAGCAAGAATTCCCAAAATCAACCAATTTGCAATGTAGATCAACAGCTGACAACAATTT
>CAODLS015134501.1:0-11298 GCA_948243855.1 Flueggea neowawraea
CAACAAAAAACCAAACCAAAACGAAATATTAACTTATAAATATACTTCTCCAATTAAAACACTAACTTACTAATACACTTTTAATTTAGTAGATTTCAATTCAATGTAGTTCAATTCAATTTAAATATTAGCTTATAAATATGTGTTCTCAGTTTAGAGATAAAAAAAATAGATTGTACACCTACATATTAATCCAACTAAATAAAAGGATCAAAAAGAAAATCAAATAAATAATTTACACACACTTAATTCTAATTTATTGTCAATAATTTTATTCTTCTATTGTTTAGGAGTAAACTTGTGTTCAAATTTTATTCTCTATTTAATTTTAAAAAATGGCATGTTTAAATATAATTATGCATACAATTAAAAATTATACATTTTAATTGGAAAAAATAATAATATTTCCTTAAAATTAAAACACTTCGTAAAGTTCATGGAGAAATTCGTTATAAAAAATGTTTGTGATAAAAATAAAAAAATAAATTTCGTGCTAAAAATAAATTCATTAAACTCAAAATTATTAACAAGTTTATTAGTATTTAACAAATATTCTTTTTAGTATAGCTAATAAGTAATAAGTATTATTTTTTATTCTTTTAATATAGTTTTTGAAAAAGTATTTTTTTAATATAGTTTGAAAACAATAAAAGGGAGGAAAAATTTACAAGCTACTGATAAAAATAAAAATAAAATTGATTGCTATAACTATTATCAATGAAGCCATAAACTATGAGAAAAATATTTGGTGACTTATTCTTAATGTTTGTAATTGAAAAAGAAAGATGATATACATATATTTTATAAAAAAAGAACTAATATCAAAATCAATAAACGGAGAAAGATAAAACAATAAGCTAAGAAAACATTAAAGAGAAATAAATAAATATATGTTAAATACATTTATGATTTATATCTACTTAATATTTAGTGTTCTATATCCATTCAAAACATAGATGATTATCTCATTATAAATATTATTAATTAATAAGTAAATAAATTATAATATGAAAAAGATTAAAAAACACATTTGGTAAATGATTAACTTAATGTTTAAAAGAAAATGAAACTAACTAAAATCTTCAAAATTAAAACATGACATTGAAGACAATGCAAGAAATTTAAATTTATCGAAGAAAACACAACAACTAAAGAGAAAAAGGAGCCAACAACTCAAGAGAGAGAAAAATGATAAACTTATCAAAAAGATAGAAATAAAGGTGGATGTAGAATATACAAATAGTGAGGAGCTAATGTATCGAAAAAAAAGGAAAAAAGGGCCAACGACAGATAGATGACGATTAGGACAATATGCCAACATTTTTTTTTAAAAACTAAGAAATTAGATTACTTATTTTTGTATTGAATTATAAAATTTAGATATACTTATGCGCTGTATTATTTACTATCTGTTGTGTAATTTTACTATCACAAAAAATATTATATTTATTAACTAATAAAATTTTATTTTATTATCTCAATTTAAAACAACAAAAATTACACGCTCAACACACGTAGAAAGAAGTAGTGATGGAGACAGAACAATTTTAGGGTTTGTCCAGATTGGGAAAGTGGAAGTGAATTATGTGATCATACCAACTAACCGAGTTTTTTTAAAATTTAATTTAGCTTTTTTCTTTCTTTTAAAATTTCAAATAGAACGAAAAACCTATAATTTTTTGTTCCTTTCATCTCTTATAGCATTTATCTTCTGTAAGCATTTAAGATAGAATTTTTTTTACTAAACATATACATTACTAATTATATAACTAATAAAACAAAACAAAAATAATATCTTTTGTATGAAATAATGAATGTCACAACTTATACTATAAATCATTGGTCAGAAGCAAATGTATCGCCAAAAAAAAAAGGAAAAAATAACAAATTAATGAACATGAGAACAATGTGCCAATTAAATTATTAAAAAAACCAATAAATTACATTACTCTTTTCTTTGAAATTTCTCAAATTTGATATTCTTATGCGATACATTAATTATTATTTGTTGTGTTTATTTTACCATCATGGACAATTTTTTTTATCTCTATCAATCTTAGAAAGATTATTTTTTATTATGCGAATTTACCGATAAAATTCACACGAGCACCGCACTTGTCGAATTTACTAGTAACTATAAATATCTGATTTTAATTTTCTTTACAAAAAAATAAACAAATAAAAAATCTAAAGTTATAAAAACACAACAATAAATCAATTTTTTTCCTTTTAAAAAAACCATAATTGCAGAGGTAATCGAATCCTTGATTTTATGGAAGGCGAATCCAATACTAGGCTATAAATTTATTGGCAATATTTTTAATTTTTTTACATAATGTAATTTGCTTTTCTGAAAAAGAAAATTTAAAGTCCAATAATTCATAAATCAAAACTGCAATTTGAAGCTTTGATCTTGAATCATGTGACGAGTCACGGCTGGTTTTTCTCATTTTCTCGTTTTGATTAGATCCTGTGAACAACAGTTTTCTCGTCCGAGAACGTAAACTTGGAAGTGACAAGCTTGGAAATGAAAACACGCATAATTTCTCTGTTGCATTTAGTGAACCTGTAAAGTTAAACATGGGTTCTGCGGCTGCATGTAAGTTTTTTGTTTTTTTATAGTTGTTGGTCAGGAGATTTGTACTCAGAATCAAGCCTACAAGTCATTGCTTGCTTACCGAATAGTTAGCTTACTTATCAGCTGAGCTATCTAGTACTGCATCTAAGTTGTTTTCAATTCATTCCCTTTCAAGCTCATTTCTGATTTGAATTATTTATTTCATTCCTCTGTTTGTGTAGTTTTTAAACAATGGTCTAAGTTACATTTTTGAAATGAAAATTAGAAAAGAATGAACTTTAATAATTCTATGGCGATCAGTAAAGTTTTGTGCCTTTTTGTATCTTTCAAAGTTGGCTGCTTGATTGATGAGTCGTTGTATAATAATGTTATTGAATCTGTCTTGTCTTGGAGAATGGAAATGATTGGCAAAGAATGTCCCATCAATGAATAAAAATATTATGCGATTTATTTTTTTAATTAACCACAGACAAGTCAAACAAAGCAAGTTAGAATCTAACACAATTCATATTTAAAAATGTTACTAGTAGAGAGAAATTTTCTTAATATGCCAAATTAGTCAAAGTAAAGATGTGGAACTTTTGATGCTTGTGATCAAAGCTGAAAACCCTTAAAATTTAATCTGATCAAATCAAAACTTTTATGTTCATCAATGGCTGCAACTGCTGCTGATCCGACCACAGTTAATGGACGGAAATATGATGTTTTCTTGAGCTTTAGAGGTGCTGATACAAGAAAAACATTCATTCCTGACCTCTATGATGCGTTGGTTGGAGCAGGAATTAACACTTTCAGAGACGATGGTGAGATAAGGCCAGGTGAAGATGTTGGGACTGAGTCACTGAGTGTTTGACAGCAATCCAAGAATCCAGTCTTGCTGTAGTTGTTCTTTCAAAAGGGTTTGCTTTATCAGGCTGGTGTTTGGATGAGCTGGTTCGCATTCTAAAGTGCAGAGACGGAGATGAGTCAAAAGGTTTGGCCTATATTTTATGAAGTAGATACGATGTGGAGGAGCAAAAACGAGAATATGCAGATGCATTTTCAGATAGCGAAGCTCGTTACCAGAATGAGATGGATAAGGTGTAGGAATGGAGAAATGCTCTTACCAACGTTTCCTACTTGAAAGGCCTTGTTGTTGAATGCTATGAACATGGGTGAGGCCTTATTCTTGTTCATTCATCATTTTCATTCTTTGCTTTTCTTTCTTTCTTTTTTTTTTTTTCTGAAGAGAATTGTTGAAAGTTTAGGATCATAACCACAGATATGCAGTGGCAACAGTGAAAGTTGCAGGGATGCCCAGATTTGGAGAAAGCTTGACTTTATTTATATGTTCAATTAATTATTAGATGCCTAAATTCAAAGGTTCAGATCTTGCATTTGAAATTATAATTATTCTATTAAATATATATTTTTTGTCGTATACATCGCTGCGAGAAATTTAGCTAAGCAAATCCGGCCCCACTCCCCAAATTCCTGGCTCCGCCACTGGATGGTGAGACTACACATTAATGAAACTATTATTATGCTTGGTAGTTGGACTAGATGGAATGATTTTGTATGTATTTGCAGGTTCAGGAATGAGAAGTTGAGAAGCCAATGTGTAGTGGGCATGGCATGCATGGTGATTGGACTCGAAATGGCTAATTTGGTAAGCAATGAAGACATGGCAATGGCCAAGGAGATGCAAATAGATGTGGAATCGAATGATCAGAAGCAAAAGGGGCAGAGATGGAGTGACAAAAGAACGTGCCCTCAATGGCATCTCAACTCATTAGAGACTATCGTGCCGGAAAATCTTCCAAGACCGTCGGCTCGCCGGGGATTTGAGTCAATTGACTATTCTAACATCGCTTCTTCTGCTAGAGTAATGACAGCTAAAACTGCAACTTCTAGCAGTTGCTTCTCTATATAAATCCACAGTTATTTGTATATTTGCATGATGGTGTATATAGTTGATTTAGAAAAATGAATATACATAAAAGAATAGTGTTACCCATTTCGTTAAAAAGTTTTTTTATTTAATTTTTCTTTGTAACTTTATTGGGTTTGCTTTGATTTTTGTAGAGGTTTTTTTTATTGGAACAGAGATTTTGTGGTAGTACAAACTGTATTGCATTAGATTGTAGTACTAGCTCGATTTTATTTGGGGAAGGTATAGTACACCTTGCTAGTACATACTGTTTGATGCGAACATTATAGACTAGAGAACAAGTACAACTTCAGCTTGGACGTATCGCTTTGTATTACCACTAGAGAGAATTACGGGTTCACAACCACCGGTTCTGATTTGTTTTCCACCACTATGTCTAGACATTGCCATGGTTCACAATTGCCGGTTCTAATTCATGAATCGATTGTTCCGGTTTAAGAATATAGTTGAACTGAAATTGGACCGCTCAGGGTTAGTTTTGGGCAATTTTGGTTCTGGTTCGATTCATGTACAGTCGGTTTGGTTCACTGTTCCAATTCGACGATTCAAACGATTTTTTAAAATAAAAATTAATAAAATGTTGCTGATGCTTTTGGTTCATATTATCATAACATATATAAATGTACGAATGTGGGGGAAAAAATTTGGACACTTTTATTCATCTTTTAATTAATTTACAATAAAGAAAAATAGATATAATTCTATATTGTTTTGATAATTTTATGGCTGCACTTCAATAAATAATATATTAAGTTCCTACAAATAATGAATCTCCTATGTTATAGTGACCTACCATTATTCAAGTATTATACCCTTTTTTATTTAATTTTCTCCTGTTATATATTATTCTTGAATATAGGTTTAACGAAGTTAGTCTTTAATATAGTTTTATTTGTATTGAAATTGGTTTGTTAGCTTAAGCCACAACAAAGAAGAACTCAATTTGAAGGAAACAGATTTAGATGGTGACACAATCACTCTCAATCAGATCGTTTTCCCAGTTATTTCACTATTCCAATTAGTAATTTCACCCGGAAGAACAACTACAGACATTATTCCTGATTTTTCAAATTAAATTTTAAAATTCTATATTTATTATTTCAATTCGAAAATAACAGGGGAAAAAGAGAATTCATTAGCTTGCACCACAAAATAAAACTAAAAAAAATGGGGTCCTGAACGTATACATACTATTAAAAAATAAAAAGAGCAGGAGGTGTTGAAGTAGAAGTATAAATTGGAGCTAAGAAAAAAAAATGGAGTTAAGGGAGGCTTACACGTACAGATCAGCTGTGGTTTGTGGAATTTTCAAAACCAAGGTTAGGTCTAGTCGTTTGTGCATCAGCAAATTCTATGTAAAAATTTAATTTCAAACAAGTGATTATTTTAAAAAACAAATATAAAAATGGTATTTCTGTATAACATAAAGTATCATTTTTAAAAAGAGAAGCAAAAAAATGGCATACAACGTAATTAGCACAATATAAACTCTACATATATTATAAGAGAGTGCAACTAAAACCTCTATAAAGTAGGAATTACGCAATCTACCCCTCCTACTAAACATATTAAAATATTTTCAGACTTTCTAAAAGGGGATAAACTAATTACGCTTCACCTAAATTGTAAATAGTTTAGGATATGTTTAATCCCTTTTTCTTTTCGCCACATCTATTGTCTTTTGTTCCCATGCCTTTTTTAACTAGATAATATGCATTTTTTTTCCAAATTTTGGAGCTATAATTGCTTAAGGAAATTACATCCCATGTCTGTTTTTGTCATTTTCATTTCACATATGCAACAAAGAGATATTATATATACTATTATAGAACAGTTTGATTTACAATTCACAAATACAACAATTTATATTCAGATTCTTTCTCCTCAAACTCCCTCTCACTAGACTTTGTTTCTCTCTCTTCTCTCTTTTCTCCATTGTCTGTGCCTCCCTCTCCTCTCTCCTCCCTCCTATTTCCCTCCACCACACTGTCCTTCACCTCATCCACCACCTAATTGACACTCTCGCCGCCCAGACTCTGCCACATGTCCTCTGTTTAGATGTGACGCGATGGATGGGCTTTCCCAGATGAAGATTGTGGTGTCGTTGTGGTGGTTTTGTCGACTTCTTTATCGACCTTTAATGCGCGGTGGTGGTTGAGAGGAAGAGATGGCAACGTGAGGTGAGTGAGAGAGAGGAAGAGAATGGCGACGGTATGAGGTGAGTGAGAGCAAGGAAGAAATTGTCGCAAGAAGCCCTAGAATAATTAAGTTGAATGAATAATGAAGTTGTGTCTCAGTTCATGTCGCAAATCTGACTTTGCTTTGCCAAAATTGTGTCTCTGTCCCTAGAATAATGAAGTTGAATGAATCCAAATTAAATCAACTAAATCAATTGAAAATTTTAGGTTGTCCTCATTGCGTACTCATTTTGTACTCACTTTGTTCTCATTTGTACTCATAATTTTACCGAATAATAAAGAAAAAGTTAAAATATTTGTACTCTCTTTGTACTCATAATATCTGTTTTGACTTGTACTCATTTTTCGTTGGTGTTTTTTCTAATTTTGTTGTTAAACTCGGTTTGTACTAGTGTTGTTATCGAGTTGTACTCACTTTTCACTGGTTAAAAGAGTGCGGTCAATGCGGGGTCAGCTTTCTGAGGCGCGGTTAACATGCGGTCAAACTGAGATATTTTTTTGATTATTTATTCCATGTTTCTATTTTTGGTAAGATTTTTCATGTTGTTGTATTTGTCAATTTTGCCTTTTTTTTGGTTGTATATTTGTGTGCTTCTCCCTAATTGCTTAATGTTCGGGATTTAGATTATTGGCTTCTAGGTTTTCTTTTGTTCTATTTTGAGGCTACGTTTGGGTGTTATATATTTTTTATATATGAATATAATCGATTTACTGAAAATAATAACTTAAATCCTTGTTTAAGTATGTAATAACTGAATAATAATGCAATATGCTATGAATATTACTACAACAAAATCAACTAGTGTAAGACTCGGCCTGAGATACCATTAATACATTTTTATTTTCTTATAAATATTCAAGACTTTATAATTTAAAAGTTGTTTAAGATTAAAAAATAATAAAAATTGCATGGATATAACAATCACATAATTTTAAAAAATATCATATTAAATTCTAAACACCTTCTTTGTAAACAACATTTTGAGTACAGTTTGAGGATTTGACATCTTTGTTATATATCAAAATCTTCAATCAATATATGCTTCTAACTCTCGAAACAGCAACATACATTTGTCCGTGGGTGAAAACAGGTCGAGACAAATATAATCCAACATGCGAGAGGGATTGAGCCTAGCATTTGTTGATAGTCATTACAAAGGAAAGAACTAATGGGAACTGTTTATGTTGTAATTAAAAAGGTAATTTAATATTTGATGGAGTTAGCACCAAGTGAGGGATGAAAACCCGGTCACCCACATGATTACCAGTTATAATTTCTGCTTCAATCACATATCGTAAGCTCTACAGATTGATCTATATTTCAAAGCAACATTACTGATACACCCACCTTCAATGTCAATTTGTGATTTGGTAATCCCAAAGCAGATATATTGTTCAGAAACTCAGGAGTATAAATCTCTTCATTAGAGCTTGAATTGACATCAACCTTGTATATGTTGTCTGAACTTAGATAACATACCTCTTTCCCAGGTCATGTTATCATCATTTAATCATTCACCTTATTGACAACTTCTAATGTAGGAGCAAGAATGGCGTGTTGTTCCAAGTATTTTGCATCTCGAGCATTCGCTATAAGATTAGGATACGTACTGTCAATAATTGCTTTGAGTGGATCATTAACATCTCGAATAAGTATATCATCTGGTATATAAAAATTGACTACCCCATCATTTACCTCGCCCACTTTGCCATTACCAATTTTCAAAATCCATTTTGAAAATGATCTCAACTCATCAATATCTATATTTGTATTTCCAGTTTGCAATCTCATATTTTTAGTTAATTTTAAAACCTTGCAAAATGTCCACAAATATGAGGAATTGAGAGCGGCTGACACAATTTGTTGTTTGCTACCTTTTGGAACTACAGTCAATATTTGTTTGAAGTCTCCACCGAAAATAACAACTTTTCCACCAAAAGGTACATGCAGGTTATTAGGCCTTGTGAACCTTAAGACATCCCTGAGCATCTTATCTAATGCTTCAAAATAGTGTTTGTGTACCATTGGTGTTTCATCTCATATGATAAGTCGAGCTTTGGCAATTAGTTCAACTAACTCACTCTTCTGATAGATATTGCACGTGGAATCTTCATTGATGGACAATAGTATGCCAAATCTAGAATGAACAGTCCTACCACTAGGAATAAGAAGAACTGTTATACCACTTGATGCTAAATTAAGAACAATTTATCCCTTTGATCTCAAAGCAGAAGACAAAGTTCTCCATATGAACGTCTTACCAATACCTCAATATCCAGACACGAAGAAAACACCGCCTTGATCTTTTCCAACTGCATCCATGATAGTTTCAAATACATTCA
The DNA here is from genome assembly GCA_948243855.1 of Flueggea neowawraea. Lineage (NCBI taxonomy): Eukaryota > Viridiplantae > Streptophyta > Magnoliopsida > Malpighiales > Phyllanthaceae > Flueggea > Flueggea neowawraea. The sequence goes on from CAODLS015134501.1 coordinate 9,050, forward strand.
TTTGCTCCTCGTTTAAGGATGAAAGAAGGTTTTTGTACTCTTGTTCCAACGACAATCTGTCATAAAAAAGCTCCTCTTGTACTAACTTATTCCTCCCTTCGTCTAACAATAATAAATCTGGATACGACATTGGAGGATAACATCTCAAACTTATGCCTCTTTGCTTCAGTATCTTTTCTATTTCGGCAAGTGCATAGTTTTTCATTTGATTGTCGGACATTTGCAAATCTAATTAAATGACACACATGTAAAAATTAATAAACAACTATATGTATTTCTTTATATTATATTTAAAAATTTGAACTCATAAAAATTATGTCAAAACATACTTGGATTATTCAATATTTTACGTTGGTGGCAAACAACATCTTCTGATAAAAGGTGCCAAGTCTTTTCCCATACTGTTTCAGGTCTTGACATACAATTTGAAGACAAAAGTGTTGCAAAAAGAGTTCTTAGATAATGCCTTGAACACCAGAAAGAAGCTTCTATTATCCCATCAATGTACTCTTTATCATCGTCCAATAACCCTAATGCAAAACATGTTTCTTTAAATGTTGGGTATTGTATTCCATTCACAGTTTTGATGTCTTCAAAGCAAGTTGGACATTTGACTGTATTAAGTAGAATTCCAAGGTAATATAATTCACCAATACCGGGTTGGACATGAAATATCCTCCCAACAGTCATTCCACGTTGCCTTGGACACCATTTTTTAGTTTTTTTTTCTTTCCAATTCTAACATCGTCACAACTTTCAACTTCCTTCCAAACAAATTTATGAGGAAACTCGACGTAAGTCAATTCTTTTTCTTCAGGATATTCTTGTTAGCTTTCATCCATTGTAAGAACATAGAAGTGTCTTCACCACATCTTTTAACAACATCATCAATCGGGTCATCATCATTGAATATAACAGTTTGTTCACTAGGAAGATGAAAACTCAATCGTTCAACTGCTGGTTCCCGATGAGTAATAGGAAAACCAATAATCCTCCAAACAACCTCACATTGAGAGACATACCTACAATTATAATACGTATTGATTTCATCCAACATTTTGGCATTTTCACCATTGTTGCCACTTTGATAAAAAGTTGTGGTGATTCAATCGTTTCCTTTATTGATATATTTGAATAAGTATTTGATAGCTCGATTTTGATTGCACCAGACAACATTTATATGAGCTTCATACCTCAACAATAACTCTGGATTGTATGGTACAACGTATCTATTATCGAGTGGAGTGCCACAAATCTCAATTGTTCTTTTATCATCCCTTCGTCTATATAATGGATAACCATCTTCGTCAAAAGTTGTCTCCTCATAATTTTTTTTGGGAAAGTACTTTGAACACTTGCCATCATTCATGCATGGCGAGTTAGGTCTAGCTTTACCGCATGGACCATGCATCATGTAGTTTTTAACTGCATCGTACAATTTTGGATATGCCTTTTTATCAGGTATCTCAACAATTATTATTTTGTCAATGTATGTTCCAGTTTTGTGTTTGTCTTCAGGATGCAAAAACAATAATATGTGGGCATGTGGCATACCTCTTTTTTGAAACTCAACGGTGTATACAACTACAAATAAAGATATAAGTCGCACATGTTAATGAAAACTTAGTAATTTTACACTTAAATAAAATACTAAAAATATAATATATATATATATATATGTATATGTATATATATATATATATGTATGTATGTATGTATGTATGTATGTATGTATGTATGTATGTGAACTTACTTGCTATAAATCTTCCGAACCTTTTTCCTTCTTTTACATCCCGAATTAATTGATCTAATTTCATTTTGAAAACTCTGCATATTATATCAGGCCTATCATCTGCGTTCAAACCAAGATTATTAACAAATCTCTGGATTTCAAGCCATTTTGGATTGCAAGTGAAAGTTACAAATAGATCTGGATATCCAACCCATTTACATATAGCCATTGCATCCTGGTAATTTTGGATCATATACCTTTAAGAAAAATAAAATACATTTACATTAAGAATTATACATAAATATATACTCCACAAAGAAGTGAAAATTGCGATAATAACATCCCTTGATCCACCAACAAAAGAAGAAGGCAAAACAATTCTTTTACCATGCGAAGCCGGATCTGTTTCACCTCTCAATACTGCTTCGGCCAAACCTTTGTACAAATCAACTCTCAAACTTTTTTGATTATGTCTTATGAATAATAACCTATATGCCTCAACCATTGTCCATGCATC
>CAODLS015140118.1:0-13090 GCA_948243855.1 Flueggea neowawraea
TAATTTGTCAACGGTAACTTCTCAATGGTGAATATTATAGTATAAAGTCACTGTTAGTTTCAAAAAATATTTTCTTTTTTCTTGACAATACAGCAGAAGAGTAACCCTAAAATGTTAAAACAGTTGTCAAGTGAGAGAACATACAGCACAGGAAATCCTAAAACGAGCAGGAACAGGCTTCACTCTGAAGGACAGGGAGCTTCTTCCCTGATTTGAAAGGACAGCAGAGTTCAAACCAGAGAACCTGGTAGCAGCCTGTGTTAACACGTTCAAACACAAAATCTTTAAATTATAATTAATAACACAAACAAGAAAATAAGAGACAGAAAGACAATGCATAACAATAACAATGAATAAACTTCAGAGAATAAACAACGCTTCAACATCAAATTCTCCGAAGACATTTCCCTTTTAAATTACTCAAGATCAATCTAATATGTTCCAATTCAGTTTCCAATCCATTTCGCTAGCCAAAACAAACAACATATCCAGCCATAAACCTCGAAAGGCCAAGCCTTTCCACAACCATATATGAAAATGCATACGGAACTTGATCACGAAAAGTAAATCCACAGCATGAACACATCAAACTCAATTATCGATCAAATAAACAAGTACCCACGAACCACAATCACCATGTAAACAGTAAAGCTCCAAGCTTTCACACTATAAGCAATCTAATCACATGCAACCAAAATCTTGATCATAAACACAGCAGATCAAACCAACTTAATTGAGAACTTCCATGAAACAATCAAAACAAACTCAAAAAGATTCAAACTTCATAACTACAAGACCAATACAAGATCAAACGCGAGCAGTAACAGATCTATAACAACAAGTCAACAAGAAATGGGAAATACCACTCTGGGGCGGGACTGCATGGAGAGCAATGAACCGGACGTCGCTGCCATGGGAGAGAGAGAGAGAGAGAGAGAGAGAGCGAGAGAGAGAGGGGCGGAGAAAACACAGAGAGTGAAAGTTAGAGCGGGTTGAGTTAGTTTATAGCTAGGTGGCCTACCTTTTGAGAGTAGTGGGGAAGAAAATGCGGGAGGCCAGGTGGGTTTATAGATCCAGTAAAGATCCAATTAGAAGTGACCAAGCTCAGTAGCTAACTGTTAGTTGGCGTCTGATGAGTTTGCTTCTGTCTCCTGCATTTCTTGCTCTCCCATGATCCCTTCCTAGCCGTCTGATCCTTTTTTATTTTCCTTCATTGCTTCAAGCCTTCAAGTTCAACATTGCTTTATAATTTTAAAAAAATCACATAAGCTGTCTAATTATATAACTTTTGTTATAAATTACTTAAAATAATTTTTAGGTAGATTGAAATAACAATATTGTGGAATATGTTTCTTGACGCAATCCTATCCGACTGAACTATTATCTACTTTGCACTTCAAGCATGCACGACTTTATCTGTAAAATGGCTCATTGACTTTTGAGGAAAATATGTTTATAAACTATCATTGGTTTCAACTCCTAAACCATATGGAAAATATGATACTTAAAAGCTCTTACTCAACTTGTTTATATTAAAATTCGGGTCCGACCTAATGGCTAGGTCAAATTCGTAAAACCCACAGGAGTGAGTTCACACTTAAAAGATTCATGTTCCAAGATAGTTAACTATCTAAGAGGCTGTAGCCCAAAGGGATTGACTTTTCTAAGATCTTTATTAATGGAAGATTACAGTTAGCACAAAGGAGTTAACAGCTCCAAGGAACACGACCACCAGAAGAGTAGACATTGGAAGGGTAACTCCTATAAAAAATGAAAGAATCATACTCAAAGAGGAGCGAGAGTAGCACACATCAAGGCTAAGATATCAGAGAGTTAATTTGGCAAAGTGATGGGCTCCTTACAAAGTCAAAGTTTATAGAAGGAAAGAGTACCTACTAAGGAGAAAAAATCGCCATCATGCAAGAGAGATAGTTATTGAGGAGATGATTGCTTAATTTCAAGACGTATGATTGTTGGGAGCTAACTACTACGAGATTCCATGGTAAGTAGTGGGAACTCACCAGCAACGTGATATTAAGATAATTGACTATTCTCCCTAAAAAACACTATAAAGCTTAATGATAAGGCAGTTAGAGACGACTATTCACCTTTTACATTACATTACACTTCACCTCTCCTTTACTCTTTAAGATTTATTTCATTATTCTTATCAACTCTCTTATAATTTCGTCATTGATTAATATAGTCATTATGTTTTTGTGGATTGTCTCAAAAAGACAAAAGAACCCTTATAGCGAGTTTGATCCCTTGCCCTTTTTTATTCAAGTTAGATCGTTTGAGCGCTATAATCACCTTGGTTTAGAAACGCCTAAATTTTTTGGCATGTTAATTATTATAAACCATATTTCTTGACTATTGACAAACCCATGGGAATGAGACATTAAAAATATATTTATAAATAATATATGACCACGACTTTTAAATGATATGAAAAATACGACACATTAAACACATTTTTCTAAACATAAACAATAATATGCCTAATAAAAATATTTCAACTAAACACCTCCATAGATCGAATTTCAAATTCAAGTTTAAATATGCTAGTTTATTTGTCAACTTGATTGCTCTAGACATACAACTCTCTAGGCTTGAGGGACGATGTTTGTTGATGCAAGTCAAACATCAGAAAAAAGGAAAATCAAACTTTTATAACAATTCAGCAAACTGATTTTCAAAAATGTCATCTCAAAAACTAATATGCAAGAATACAATATTAGAAAAACTCATTTGTAAAAATGTCATTTTCGTGAGAAATCGCGGTATTTTCGCGAGAAAATCAAATCAAGCAGAAAATGTCTCCAGAGGTCTCTAGGGGTCTCCACGGGAGGTCTTTAATAGTCTCTAGAGGTTTTCACTAGAGGTTTTCATAGTCTACAGGGTTTCCACTGGAAGTCTCCAATGGTCTCTAGGGGTCTCCAACAGAGGTCTCTAAAGAATTTATGAAATTTTGAATTTATAGCTCACTTATTTATTTTTTATACATTTAATTGTATTTTGTTTAATAATGCCTTTATATCCAAACTTAACAGTAAATTTATCTTTGGTAAGAACAAAGACAAAGAAGACGAAGAACAATGGGGACAAAGAAGGAGGAGAGCAAAACGGGACATATCTAAACAAGACCACAAAGATAGAAGAGGAAAAGGAGAGACAAATCGATGAGACATGAGAGTATCAAGGGAGAGGAGATGAAGACAAAAAGCGATGAGAGGAGACAACGAGAGCGACGAGACAAATCAGATTTGGACTGGAAGAGAGAAGATGGCGAAAAGGAGCGAGAGAAAGGAAAATAGATGTGGTGCCAGAAAAGGTGAGGGAGGTGGCAGCCAAAGACAGAGGAGAGAGGAGAGGAATGACGGCTTGGGTTTTAGAGGAGAAGAGAGAAAGAGGGAAAGATAGAGAGAGGGAAAGAAGAGAGAACCTTAAAAGAGAAAAATTTAAGAAACAAAATGAAAAAATTGAAATTTATATGAAAATTTAAGTATTTTTAAAAGTTGAGTTTGAAGACTTGACTATTTTTAATTTTAAAATATGTCATTAATATAACTACAGAATTTAAAATTGTATAATTAAAAAAATGATAATTTCAATGTGAAAACTGCTAATTAACTCTCACAAAACACCCAAACATTTCAAAGAGGCCAGAGATGATCCAAGTCCATCAATCATAAACTGAGCTGGCCTTGAATTTGTTTAAGCCCGTTTGTGATTTCCTCAAGGCTCAACGCTTTTATTGCAGAAAATCATGCATTTTCGACCAAAATTTCAATTATGGACCTCCTTTAAGGTTTACATGAACTTCGCAGCATATATTGATTTTCTTTAGCATACATTGATTTCTCATTTAACAAAATTCACAATTAAACCCTAGAATTTCGAAACATATGAAATTATACTCTCATTCGAAAATCACAACTGAATTGTCTAACTTTTAGCATTAAAAATGACATTAGTATAATTAATCCATAAATTTGTTTATGATAACGAAAAATAGTTTATATAACTAGACTACGAACGTATTGGTTTTCCCAATTATAAATTGAGTGAATAAGTGTGTTTTTACGGTAAATTGAGAACAATGTGATGTTTCAGTGTTAAATTTTATCAGTTAAATGGTACAATCAAATTATAAAAATACTCATCACAATAGCAACAAAAAGATAGCTCTCCAATATTATTTTTTTTAACACTTAGACTAGCTCAAATAGTTGTATTACCAGTATAGGCCTTAAGATTAAGAGTTCGAACTCCGTTAAACTGAACCAAAACGATTATTTTATGAACTGGGCTTGTTTAAAAACAACATTTAACAAAATCTTTTCATCAAAAAATATGTAATTCTCTCTATTTTTTCATTATTCAAAAATCAATTATCCGCTAAATCTACACTTCTCAAACAAGTTTCGAAACAGTTCATCCAACCTTAACTTAGATAGAACTTAGGAGCAACAAATAAGGTTCCTTAGAAATGTAGTACTATAACGACAATAGGCATGGGGGCTTATCAAGCATTATTAATGAAGGGATTACTTACCATTCTTATTGATTGCCACTTTGCAAATTTATAACCACAATTGAAATGCAACATTATTGTGGATTAGATCAAAAATTGCATACATCAATGAAGGTGACTCAGAATCATACTAAGAGAGACTGTGTTTTCAGACTCTTGACATGGATGGCCCTATGAATTTAATTCAATTTCTTCAACCCTCCCTTTCAACCTCTCAACCAACAAGTGGGTTTTCTTTCATTTTCATGCTTGTATTTATATAATTGTTATTTTGCTATCTTAACAATGAAGATTGTTACCTCATCAACCCACTTTAAATTTCATTATTTTAAAGGAAATAAACCCATGCCACAATCTGGATGATATGAAAATGACTGTGTAATGGTATTTGATTGGACGGTCCGATTAAAATACATTTAATATTTTATTTTTGAAATCATAATCTTTGTGTTGATCTCTTCTTTCTCCCTTAGACACAGAGAATAGTGGAATTTTGGGTAAGTGTCTTTACTCTTAATTTGAAAATTATTAGTATTTGATCTATGTCTTTTTATGTTGGTCGTGATTGTTTTTGATAAATAACATATATGATAATTGACTAATTTGTACAGTGAAAAAGTAAAAAAAAATATAAGTCTTTTAAAAATTTTAATATGTCGAATATGTTATGTGTTAAACCATTATAAAGATACAAACATAGGCTTTAGTAGGGAAAATTATAAATTTTGATTATTATTATCAAATTGTTCCCAACACAATTGCCCCTTTGTTCTTAATTTCAATTGATTGATTGCTAACACCTCTGTTAACAAAGGGACTTAATTACATAAAAAAAAAAGGATTTACAAAAGACATAGAATAAATAATTGAGGAATTGAAAGTCACTTTTGATAATTTAAGAGGTTTGATTGGACATGCCTTTTTATATATTATCCAATATATTATATATTTGACAACGTTTAACATATAATATAACTAATTTTTTGAAGAATGTGTCATTTTTTTACTATTCAAATTATTGAAAACAATTAATTAGTGTGTGTTTTTTTAATCAGTGTGAGGTTTAAGAATGTAATTTGGCTTAATTATATGATAACATGAGTTAAAAGGTAATCTGGATAAAGGCTAAAAAAGAAATTGAAAAGCAAAGAGATTCAAAAGTTGGTCTATAATGTTGGTCCAAGTGGGCCACTACAAATCCACTCATTAAAAAATATGGATTCTCCACTGCATGGATTGAATAAGTCATAAGATATCAATTACAATATTTCTCGTGCTTCGCCCAAAAAAATTACAATTGTCTTGTTAAAACTTAGAAGTAATTTTAAGGAATAATAATTGACTAATATAAATTATATATTTAAATTAATTTTGATGTAAAATGTAGATTGAGATTTAAATTAGTTGTAACTTTAAATGTTAAAGAAAATACTTGTGGTTAAATTAGTAATGGTATTAAATAATTAATTATAATCATACATTTAAAAAATCAATTGAAAAATTAGAAAGTCACTGTTATTTTATTTTCTGTCTTAAATCACACAATTTAAAACTCTAAAACTAATTTCCTTCTCAATTTAGATGCAAAAATAGTTGTGATTCTAAAAAATTATACTTTTCAACATTACATGAATAAATTATAATTTTACTTTAAATAAAACACATACTTAAGTTCGAAAAAACACAAATAGCCAAAAAAAACTTCTAAATGAATGAAACCTCCACCAAAATGAGTTGTACAAGTATGAAATTCTTATTCTATTCTGAATAGAGTAAGTTGTCGTGGATAATGGTGATTGAAAAATTAAGATTGCAATATGAAATTCTATCTTTCTCTTTGTTTCTCTTTTTGTTTATGTTGATTCCACTATTTTTTACTCTTTAAATATAATATTTTCAATTAGAAAAGTCAAAAATTTGGTATTTCTTCAGCACTGATTAGTCATCCTTTCAAACATTAGACAATTTCTTGTAACTTTTAGATAATTAAAAAATATTAATTAATCATTAAGATAATCTTATAAAGTAATTGAATATAATATATTAAGAATTACATAATATTCATATATATATATATACATAACATTCATATATATATATATATATATATTTGTTTTTAGTGGCATACATATTGGGATAGAAGAAGAATCGGATACTCCTTCAATCTACAGCTTCCTAAGATGGGAAGCAATTATAAACTATAATATGTGTATTGATATGATTTTTAGATGCCCTTTTTATTTTAAAAAAATATTCCTCTCATCATTTCCTTTTCTTATTTTTCATTTTTCGCATCAACTGCTTGATCCATTGCAATAACCTAGCAATAACATTAGAACAAATTGAAGTAGAATGACCTAATTAGAAAAAATACGCAAAATTCAGCGACCATCTACGTTTTTTTTTCAAAATCCTTTTTCGTTTTTCCTTCTTAGTAATTGTTTCATACCGGAAATACTCAATCTCATTTGAGTTTGAAAGAGCATAAATAACATACTGAAAGACAATATTAATAGCAAAAACAGATCAAAGATCGATTACCTACATCAAAACCAACGAGAACAGCAATGAAGAGCAGGTTGGTAGGATTGATACTGTTGGAATCCGTGACACATACACGCAACGGAAAATAAAAATTTTGTCTACGAATTTCACTAACAATCCAAGCAAATCGATAAAACCGACCAAGGAATATGTGTTTACCTAAATAATTTGAAACAGATGTGAGAGGATATTGCTAGATTTGAGTCACAGACGATGCAGAACGCGAATGTCCTCTACTGGTATCCACACGATTAAACTGAATTCGGGTTGGTATGCTAGCATCGCTTTGAGGACACTCTAAAACAAAATTGTTGTAATTTTCTCTCTTGTTTAAGTGGTATGGACCACAATAGGTTGTGTTAGAGTGTGTTTAGCGGCTTATTTGTAGACTCTAGCAAACCCTAATTCTAATCTTACTAAGATACTTAATTCTTGTCCCACAAGAATATCTTTATCCTTGTCCAATAAGGATTAACCACCTCAAATTCGGCCCACACTTATTGGACAAATAAAATGCCAATTTATTTGTTGACCAAATCAAAGACACTCTTTATTTGTCCATGTAGCCAAACGAATTACTCATTTGACTAAGTCAAAGACATTGTTTCTTGATTGACCAAGTCAAATAATTTTAACTTGTTCTAAAACTATTTTTAAAACAAATTATTTTAGCATATATTTTAAAACAATTATACAATTAATTGTTTTTAAAATCTTCACATAAAATAATAACAAGATATATAGCGCAGTTCGTTCTAGTGTGTGACTATGTAGGTCCGCTCAATATTGACAATAGACCCAAATTATTTCTTAAGCCCACAAGTCATAAACGGGTTTTAGCAAGACATTATAACTATCCAAATTGAGTGAATTCAATGACTCGACAAAACCTAATCCACAATACGATATTTAGTCATTTTTGTCACGCGATATATCGATTAAGCATAAAGCATGAATCACATCTTCTTTATGTAGCTTAACCAAACATTTCTTGATACATAAGTAGACTGACCAAAACAAATGATATTGATAATCCCTATCTATTTCATTTGAGTACGACCATGCATTTCATCAGTCCTACTTGTCAAGTGGCCAAGAAATATCTCACTCAAATAAGAGCGAGACAAATTCCTTCGCTGTCACTCACATTTTTCCACATGATTTACCATACGTCCAATTATAGCTTGCATTACCATACTGTTACATACAATGCTGAACTATATCAAAATATAAAGATCATCATGTAGGAATTCATGGTGAATTCAGGTCAAATGACTCAAATATCATTACTGTAATGAGAAATACTTATGGCATATTCTATGTAGTATTTCTCATAGTGAGCCAGTCCAAAATCATATTTCCAACATGTATCTATGTTCTGAGTGACATCTCATGTCCATGATCAGTAAAATCTGATCATCTCTTAGAGTGCATACTAGTCTTACCTCATTATCATTCTTATAATAATGAACAACTAGTGACTATTTAGAATATCATTATCTTATCTTAAGGTTTTACTATCAAGTCACGCACTTGATGACATAAAACAAAATCGACGATTCGTGGATACTTTTATCAAGTTATTGGATTATTAAATAACTTGATATAATATATATAGCGAAATGAAATGTTCATATTTATTAAACAACAATATAAATGTCAATGTTCATATGATTAAGCTATAGCATATCATTAACAGATACAAGCCTCTACAACTAAACCACAATCTCTACGGAGATGGGAACGACTGACTGTTGCACCTTCTAAATGCTTTCTTAAGACCAGATTTATTCAAGGAGAAGAAATGTTTATCTTTCCTATTTTGAGAGCTCAAGAATGTGTTCTTGAAGGAAGATGGAGAGAAGAACATTTTTCGATGGAAGAAAAAAATGAACGTTTTTCTTCTTTTTTTTTCTTCTTTTCTACAAATATACCTAATATGAAAGAAAGATCTTTCTAGATGTTACTACAAAGTTTTTCTTTCATATTGGGCTTCATTTTTAATCGGGCTTATTTGACCCAATTAAAAAACCTATAACCAATTATATGTTGGTTGGACTAATCAGTTAACTCGATAATTATCAAACCTCATTCCATCTATTAACGTCATGAGCGGACCGGACTTTCCAAAAAAGTTATATACCTCTTTAGATTAAAACAACTTTTAAATAATTGCTTATTAAAATAAACTTATTTGAAAAAAAAACTAAATAAGGAAACCATTCAAATAACCAATAAATTATTGATGATGATGATAATGGATAATTAGTTTGGTTAAATAATAGTGGAAAAAATTATACTTCTTTTATATATGATACTTGCAATTGAATCAAAAACTAGTTCCCAAACTATAATCCAACTGAAGTTGGTGAGAGATGGAGTATAAAAAGAAAAATAGAAGTAATTCTAAGATGCCTCACTAGGTCTCTTTTGATGAGTAGATCACTAAAGTTTCAAGACAATAAAGTAAAAGATGATCGGTATGCCACGAAGAGGTTATTATATATAGTATATAGTGTTAGAAAGGCTTACGGGATGATACTATGACAATGTTCAAAGGTGTTATTTGCCAAGGGAAAGCATCATTGTCTCAAATGGTGTTATTTTACAAATTAATCATCAAATGGGAGCAAATTAATCATAATATAATATTCGATTAATTTGGGGCTGTTAAGACATATTTTAGACAAACTAATTTCATACATATGGATGTTTTAGAAATTTGTCATGTATTTTTTTTCCAAACTAAGCGGTATTCTGTACGAGCTTTAACTGTAGGCGACACCTTTGAACCATTGACTACACCCAGACTAATTTTCGTTCGAATTGGGATAGTCTCTTTCGGGAGGCAAAACTCTAGTTCCATATTTTAAACAGTTGTATACACAAAAAATTCAAACTCATTACCTTACTTAAGTCTAGACATATTCACACCATCTCATATGCGCCCTAAAATTTAATTTGTCATGTATTTGACCATTTAGAATAGTACACAATCTTAGAAAAATAGTACTGACTTTTTTTACTTTAAAAGATAGTATTTTATCAGTGTCGTTAATATCAAAGACTCAATTGAATAACAGAATGACTTATGAAAAGCATATACATTATAGAAAATAATAACTTTAAATTAATACATATATTTAAATGTCAAATTTTAAGCCCATCCATTGTTAATTAAATATATGTATTGATTTAAATATATGTAAATATTAAATTAAAAAATATCACGTTTTAAATTGTTTCAAATCAAGGGAATTTTAATTGTTGGATTAGCAAAAAAAGAAGTGGATTAAGAAAAGAAAGATCGAGAAAAGAAGGAAATCCGTTAAGTGGCCGGTACAACTGCAGTAAGGTAGAGAAGCCACCAAACCCACCGGCCACCACCTCCTCCTATTTACTTCCCCTCTCCTTTTTGTCCATTTCTGGACTCCACCCTCTGTTTCCTAATCCACCAACCAACTCCTCTCTGCCTCCTCCTCCACCACCACGACCACCTCCATGACCTCACCTCTCTCTCTCTCTCTGGACCATCTCTTCTCAGGCGACCATTCTCTTGTCTCACTCACACACGCACTTAACTACCGCCACGGACACACTCTGCAGCTTTTTTATTTTTATTTTTCTCTCTATCTCAACCCGCTAAACTAACGTCACCTTCACTTTCACGCAATTCATCGTTTTCTTCTCTTCCCTCTCTCTGTCTCTTTATATGCTCTTCTCTTCTCTCATCGCTTCCTCCTAACTCTTCTAGACTCCTTTCGGGTAATCTCTCTCTCTCTCGATCTTGATCCGACGCTGTCGTTTTATTTTCTTATTTCAACTTGAGAGTAACGATGATTGTGTTTGACGTCGTCGTCTCGATTTCTGTGACGATCTGCACTCAGACACACCGGATTCTGCGGAGGACGATTCGGTTATTTACTTGTATAGTGATGATTATTTTGCCTTTCGGGATTCGAAATATAACGGTGCCGTTTCACGTTTGACTGGCTTTTGACTTTCCGTTTTCCTATGTGTATCTGTTTTTTATTAATGTTTTTTCAATTAATTAGTTCACGTTGACTTCGCTTTCACTCCGTTTCCGCTTCCGTGACTTTCTGTTTTCTATTTCTTCTCCTTCTTCTTCTTCTCCGGCCTCTGGTGCCGGCCGACATCGTTTCACTCCGGATTGACCAAAACGACTTCACCAAACAGTCGTTTCATTATTCTGACTCTGATCCGATTCCTTTAGTGAAAACTGCACTAGTACTTCAGATTAAAATTCTGATAGAAAAAAGTAACGTGTCGGTGTTTGTATAATTAATATATATTTATCATAATCGTGTGTGTTGGTTATGCAGAGAGAGGCTGGATAGGAAGTAGAAAAGGTGTTTGGATGCTGAGAGAGAAAAGGAGGAATAATGAGTACGCAACTTTTGGAAATCCAGCCTAAGGAGCTTCAATTTATTTGTAAGTTCTTCATCATCGCGTCTTTTATTGGTTCCCGCGATCGGAAATTCTTTTCATTGTTTGTTTATGTTTTAATCATTTCAATACTTGTTCATGATTTATTAATACAGTTAATGATTAGTGGTGGTGCTTGTTTGGCGACCCATCAATATAATTTCACCGACGATACTAATAATGGAACTTTGTGTTTCCATTACTTTACTCTTTGCCGTTCGGAGGGAAATGAAAAAAAAATGGAATTTGTTTGAGGCATGGAATCGCTTTATTTCGTGTCGGTTCATTTGGACGCCAGATGATGAAAAGGCGATGAGAAATGGGAGTGATATTTTTTAGAGTTTTTCTTTGCCCTTTTCATGTTTTAGTGTGTTTGTTTATGGCAGATTATACAGTTAAAATTAGAAAAAAGTAGCAGGTTTTTTAGAATTACAATATGTAAAATATACAATATGTTAAATCAGCATTATCAAAATACAAACTGTGCTTGTGTTTTGGAAGCTTTTCTGGGATGTCGAACTTATGGAGTGTGTGGATGTTGATTGTGTTCTGGTTGTGCAGTTGAACTGAAGAAGCAGAGTTTGTGTGCAATACGACTTACAAATAACACATACAGCTATGTTGCTTTCAAGGTGTGGATTACTTGTTTGGTTTCAAATTTGAGAGAAATCAAATATCTCGGGATATCAGCATCAACAATGTGGATTTGGTTTTATTGCAGGTCAAAACTACTGCTCCTAAGAAGTACTGTGTGCGGCCAAATGTTGGCATTGTCACACCCAAATCAAGTTGTGAGTTCACTGGTATGTTGTCCCACAATTCTTCAGCTTAAAATTTGCCCTTGTCTGCAATAATTCAGTGTATGAGAATTTGCTCATTAAGGTTAGATCAACAATGGACATTATTTAGCTTAGTCATGTTAAGGTGAAACAAAAGAGTGTTGAGATGGTCTCAGGGAGATAGAGAGATTGAAAATTGCAGAATTGGGTTCTTGCTTTTGGAGCAATGCTGGTTGTAATTTGGTATATATACTGCTTGAATGTTGTTCATTTTTATTAAGTAGATGCATAGACATTTATAGTTGTTGTTCAATTATATAGTTTTTGTGCTTGTTATGCATGTATTTTTAATTACTGCTCTGTCCTGCTTCATAATGTTTATGCAGTTACAATGCAAGCTCAAAGGGTAGCTCCTCCGGATTTGATTTGCAAAGATAAGTTCTTAATCCAAAGCACAGTTGTTCCTTCTGGGACAACTGAAAAGGAGATCACGGCTAGTATGGTAACAGTTTTCAGTTTTCCTGTTGACTTTGAACTCTTTGTCTTCCACCTTTGTATGGTTGTCTTATTCAATTCAATCGGCAGTTTTCCCAAGATGATGGCAAGAAATATATCGAAGAGGTCAAGCTAAGAGTATCTCTCCTCAGCCCACCTGAATCACCAGTTCTGTCACCAATCAATGGAGTTTTAAAGCAGGGTCCCTTTTTTGAATCTGCTGAGCTAAAAGCTCCTTTGGGTAAAGTTGAAAATGTCACTCCGCAAAGCACAGTGAGTAGATTTTGCT
>CAODLS015141146.1:0-28503 GCA_948243855.1 Flueggea neowawraea
GCAAGTCAGACAGCCCCCATCAGTTCCATTTCTCTGGGAAGAAAGGCCTGGAGTGGCTAAAAAGGGCTGGAAACCTGAAACTCCTGCGGTTAAGCCTGTCGTTACGCCACCAGTTAAGCTTATTGCCTCCGTTCCTTTCAGCTGGAAGGAGAAGCCTGGAAAGCCTTTATCCTTTTCCTCACAGCCACCAAATGAAACTCTTCTGGCCACACCTGTGCAGCTCATTACTTCTAAATCCCCTCAAACACATTTTCATGGATGCGAAAAAGGTAAATACAGTAGCGGTGATGGTGATAACGAGGGCAACAGCGATGGCAAACAAGGACCTCTTCACTTGGAACTTGAATCATTCAGTTTTGGAACAGATTATTCTATTAGTTCAGCACCTTCGCTTTTTGCAAATCGCCTGGTACCATCTGAGGAAATTTCAACTGCTGTTCCGGTGCAGAAACTCCCTTTGATTGATGTCATAGATCCGTCTGAAGACACTTCATCTCCAGATTCAGACACCGACAGCAGCACAAGCAGCTATGCAACTGGTGTTTCAAGCCTCGCCGGAACAGAATTTTTGGAATGCCTCTTTCCATTATATTCTCCTAATTCTGGTCTTCGCCAAAATATTAGGGATTCCAACAAAGACATTGTTAATCCACCAGCACAAAATGGCAGAAATTCTTATTGCGAGCGTAACAGCACTGTCACCTTCAGAAGGCCACATACACTTGCAGAACTGATAATGATGAGTCGTCGGAGTTGTCAGAGAAAAGCTGTTGAGATGGCAAAACAGAACCTATCAATGGTAAATCACTAGATCCTAATTCTTTTTCAACGTTAGAAGATCTTAAACTACAAATGTGATATAGAAGCTAATAAGCAATTCAATGAATTACATGAACAAAGGCTACTAAGCCAGAGTATCTCAATCGCGATTTGGAAATAATATCCCTTAGCAATAAGAATATATAAAAATAAAATCTTTTTATTTGCCCATCCGTATAAGTGACGAAAAAATAGTTCTTACTTGCCTGATTTTAAAATTGACAGGAGTTCACGGATAGGAAAGTTTTTGGCTGCTTCATCCTTGGAACCAGCGCCCGAAAGATTGAAGGTCTGCTGAGGAACTGGAAGGGAAACCAAAGAAGACTTAAAGCCATGTAACTCAGTCCTGCAGCTTAGAGCCCCTCTGTTTCAATTATTCCAGTGAACTTCTCTTCCAAATTGTTTTAGCTTCGCCCCTTTCATTAGGTGAAGATGTAAACAAATCATTTGTGTGTCACTAAATATTAAATAGTTCTAGAACACAAATTCTTCAGTTTACTTAATAGCTCTACTTCCCATAGATCATCTTGATCAAAGCAATTGCATTAAGGTGATCAAAGCAAAACAAAATGATTATGAACAAAATTCCATATTTCAACCACGAGATTTACAAGTTTCTGCAACTTTTCTAATCCGTTCCACAACAATAGGAATGTCTTCTTCGGTTAATGTAGTAAAACAGCACCTGAACCATCCTCGTTCAATGCAGTGGCAGGCTGATCCAGGAGTCGTATTGATCTTAGCGATGTTCAACATCTTATCCCATAATTCAAGTTCTCCTTTCTCGCTGTAAGATGCGATTAGTCCACTCATATCCACCCAACAATAGAAGCCAGCACTACTTTGTATACATGTGACTTCCAATTGTTTAAGACCTTCAACAAATAAATCATACATTTTCCTTATCCTCTTTTTATTGGTCTCAAGATATTCCTCAGTGAATCTTGTATCTAAGAGCATAGGAACCAGGAGCCTCTGGCTTGGGGAAGAAATAGAAGAAAATCTAGCCAAGTTTTTAGCAGCAGCCAGAACACTTTCATTATAGGAATAGATAACCCCAACTCTAAATCCAGGAAGAGAAAGATCTTTTGACAGCCCATAGATTATATGAACCCTGTTCTTATCAAATTCTTCTGATTCAAGAATTTCTGCCATGCTGACAAACTCGGTGTCCCCATATGTAGACCCAGCATATATTTCATCAGATATAATGTGGATGTTCTTCTCTCGGGCAAATTCCAAAAGATCGTAGAGGGTTTCCCGTGGCAGTAAATTGCCAACAGGGTTCGAGGGGTTGGATATCAAAATGCCACGAACTTTTAGTCCCCGTTTCCTAGCTTGATTGTATGATTGATCAAGCGCAGTTACATTTAATATGAAATTATCTGCACTGCGACAATGAACAGGAACTACCTCTACTCCTGTCCGCCATTTCACATCCCTATCAAATCTGTAAATCTTTTCTAATTAACTTTAAGAGCAAAGCTTAAGAAGCGGTAAGGCACAATAATTTAATTATTAAGGAGAAACTTACCCAGGATAATATGGTGTAGGAACAAGGAATGCATTTCCAAAGTCTGCCAAGCAAAAGCACAGTATCTCAATAGCAGGAGTTGCCCCAGCTGTCAACACCATTTGCGATGGTTCAAATGATACGTCTCCCCCCATGGCCTGAGACATGAAACCTGCCATAGCCTGCAAAGCCCAGCACCAGGCACCAACTACGTGTTCGTTACAATGTGAATAATTATGAGCACAACACATGTACTACGATACATTAATCTAAGAATGATGCAAGTGCTTCCACTGCTTTCACAGTACAAAAGTAAAGGAATTCCATCTCATTTCTTTGTCATGCAAACGAAAACTAACAAGGAACCAAAAGAACTATCATTGCCCATCAAACGAAGCAAAACTGAGACAAAGTAAAACCAACCATTTAAGATATTCATTTACCATTTTCAACTCCATCAATCCGTCATTAGGCTGGTACGCCGAGATTCCGTTGATATTCAAAGCACCACCGCCGTCCTTCGCCGCAGTCAGGTTTTCCACCATCCATTTCTCAATCAAATCCAAACACAACTGCACAAGCACCACCTAATTAGTGAAGCAATCTAGTGGCACAATGACTAAATAAATAAACGAACAAGAACTCACTATATTCTCGGACAACCCAAGTTGAATAATCCCATTCGGATTATCCATTCTATGGTATGGATCCTTCTTAACCTTCTCCCACCCAATATAATAAGGAGAATCACTAGGTTTCGCAATCGAAGCAGCCCGAGAAGACACGTGAACCGGCCCAATCGACCCGCGGATCGATAAGTTAGACCTTGAAGAAGTTCTATGAATCTCAGCAAGTTTCGCCGACGAAGCGGACGGGGACGAAGGATTCGAGGAGGTACTTGGAGAACGATTCCGTTTAAAGTAGAGCTGGAAAAAATAGAATAGAGCGCAAGGGATTAGAGAACCAAATATTAGGCCTCCTCTGCCCTGAACTACACCTTGGAGCGGCACCACGAGTCTCATTCCGGTGGCAGCACCAGGTTTCCGGGGCGAGTTATCGGATTCGGCAGAATCGTTTGGGGTCATTAGTTAGCGGGTGGGCTCGCTGAAGATTGAAGCGAGGATTGTGTTAATAGAAAGTTTGGTGATGGTGTAAGCTAGAAGAAGTGGGAATGAGAGAGTAGGAGATGAAATGTGCGTGTCGTTGGAGATTGTTTAGAGCCGTTCGTTCAGAGAAGAGAGGGAAGATTGGATTTTTATTTTTTTCCTGTGGCTTATAGATTCGGATCTTTTGGTTGGCTGAGTTTGCTATGTTATCTTTGAGTAAGTACAAATTTGACTAGGACCAAACTTTTCATTTTCTTTCATGTTCTAGATGTTTATTAATTCTTTCGGCTTTGTTTGGTATGGGCTTTGTTTGTTTATTAATTATGAGAAAGTCACTTATTTTGTTATATTTGTTAATCATCTTATTTTGTTATATTTGTTAACCATTTTTTATGATTGTTTCTCTAGATACAAAAAAAAAGTTAATTTTCTCACAAAAGGGAGTTAAAAATTTAAGCCCACAAATTTTACTTACCTAAGAGAAAAAACTATTTAGTCCTCACTTTATTCTTTTTTCTTTTCAAGATATTATAGTCTTTAACTAATAAAAAATTATAATGTCATCACACTTTTTGAAAAGTATATTTTTATACCAAACACACAAAATTAATACTTATCAAATAATATAATTCACTAGTAATTTACTCCTAGGAATGTCACAAATTATAGCAAATGATATATGTTGTTTAATTACAATTTGTGTTAATAAATTGTGATTTAATTATAATTAAATGTTAAATAAATATGAAAAATGAAGACAATTGGGGAAGGCACAAATATGCTGTAAAATAAATGCCAACTTTAAAAATTTTTAAGTGTATAAAATTATTTCTAAAAATAATAACAAGAAGAAACTATTTACAAAAATTTTACAATCTAATTTTTGTTAAATTTCAAGTATACAAGATGGACAATAGGTGTATATACGGTGGATAAAATGTCAACCATTTGTCACCGTACGTACACCATTTGTAAATTTGTTTTATTTAACAATAAGGTTTTATTAATTTTTAGACAGACAATAGGTGTACATATGCTTTGTCCACCATGTGTGCACCATTTGAAATTTTGTTTTATTTAATAATAAATTTTTATTAATTTTTAAGTGGACAACAAGTGTATATATGGTGGACAAAAAAGTCCAACATCTTAGGGATTGATTTTATAGTTTCAGAAAAATAGGGATTTTATGCATTATTTTCAATAAAACAAACGGTTTGGAAATTAAGAGACTACTAGATAGAAATTGAGGGACTAGCTTGTTATTTTATAAAAATTCAAGATCGATATGCAATTTTCAAGTGGGCAGCAGCTAGGGTTTCAAGCTCTAGTCCCCCACCACGTTGCAAGATTGCAAGATTTGTCACATTGACATTGCACAACTCTTTGATGACACGACAACCGAGGTGGAGGAAGAGAGATCGGATTTGAAACAAAAAAGTTATTGGTAACCATATTTGGACTAAGTATTTAAATGTGTTTTAAGTGAATTTTTGGAGGCCTAATTCATGCAAGGGTGAGCAAAACGTTACTGCCCTTGATGTCCTTCTTCTTGCCAAAAGCTATAAACCTCTAGCTTCATAAAAGTGTTCATAGTGCACCAATTTGAACCCAGTCCTGAGCCGCAAACTCCTTATCATGATTGTGGACCAACGTTGTGTGGATATTGATAGAGATACCATACTTTTGGTGATGTGGAGTGGTTGGCCGAATACAAATGGATCAACAAGTTTGTGGCTCGAACGTGTTCTTCATAGCTATTCGATGTTTTACAAGATAAACATCGCAACTCCTTCTTTGTTGTATGTATCGATTATTTGCATGGATCTTGGCAATGAGTAATGTGTAAAATTTTTAAAATTTCACTGGATTTTCCCAACACGTTATCTAACAGTGAGGAAGTGGAGAGACTAGAGTATATGCATTTCGAAGGAAGTGATGCGATGCGGAGGAGTCGATGAGCGGTGGTTGGCGAAGGATTGAAAGCAGTGGTTAGGGTGCAACAGTGGTGGAAGTCGAAGAGAGAAAGAAGACAGACAAAAGAGAGAAAGACTAAAGGGAAATTTAATCTAAATAGTATGACATTCATATGAATAAAATAAGAAAAATCACTTTTTAACATTTTTATTGGTTGGTTTGAAAATATATAAAAGTTGAAACTTCCGGCTTATACAATGTGTGATTTTCTCAAGATTTTAGCACTAATACAACACTTAACAGAACTAATTACATATAAAGGCAGCAATATAACCTCTTTTCACTAATAAATAAAAAAAGAATATTATTTACACACAAAGACATATACATTTAACTGTCAAACACCACTAATGGTAGAGATAAAATAGGAGCAATAAAATCTCCTTAAATAAAGGCAAAAAAGATTAAATATTTAACCAATTAAAACCTCACATTAAAAAGAACGTAATTGTTCCAAAAAAAAGTAACTACTCCATAAAAGTAGGATATTCCTAATAGTGATATTGCTAATATATTGCTTTATTATTGGGATATATGTTATCTTTTTGTTTTTTTTTTATTTGAGGTATATTTTTTCTATTTTTTAGCCTTACAATACTTGTATCTTTGGCAAATATTACGAGGATATTCATTATTGAATGTATTATCTCAAGGATATTCGTTGTATTATTGTTTGCTTTTAATAAATAAGAATATCCATTTATTAACACTATTGCAAAAGGGGTAACGTGAAGCAACTCGTTGGACAAATTTGAATAATACCACCACTTGCAAAAGATCACTAATTCATCAAAAAAGGATTATAAAAATTAATGTTACAGTATAAATATCGATCGAATAATAATTCAATATACATCAATGCACACTAAAAAACACAATCAATGTCTCCAAACTAAAAAAACACAAAATATCACTTTAATATCATGTGAATATACCACCATTATTATGAATCCCAACTAATAAACCTAATAGGTAATTTTTCAGACCAAATCTTGATAGTTAGGGGTTTCAAACTCTCGTCGCCGCCGCCACCCCAGCCACCACCATGCCTTCCGGCCATGCCACCACAACCAGTCCATCAATGTCGATTTAGATCTGGAATGTTGGAGGTTATGGGAGGACAACAAGTTTTTTCTCCAGCGACACCGATGCTCGTTGGCGTTGCCACCATAACCGGCAACATCTTCAAAGTCAGAATGATGTAGAGAGAGAGAAATGGAGAACTTGAAGAAGAAGGACAATGGATGAGGAGGACGTGGCGGGTGACGAAGGAGAGAGAGGTAGATAGAAGCTAGAGAATGTACATAAAGAGGGAGGGAGATGTTGGACGAACGTGAAGAAGGAAAGAGAGAAAGATAGAGAAAGAGAGAGGGGAAGAAAGAGAAGAGAAAGAGAGAGATTGGCAAAGGAAGTAGAGATGTGGGACAAACGAGAAGAAGGAAAGAGAGAGAAGGGAAGAGAAAGAGAGGAAGAGAGAGATTGGCAAAGGAAGTAGAGATGTGGGACGAACGAGAAGAAGGAAAGAGAAAGAAAGAGAAAATGAGATTTTATTATTTAAACAAAAATTAATAAGATCATAGGAATATGGGATTATGAGAAGATAATAAGAAAATTAGATTATTGGGGTGTAATTCTCTCTCCTAAAATTGTAAACAGTCAATTGTAGCAATTTTAATCAAAGTGTGTATTCAAGTGCAAATTGTTTCTCTTAACATGAAATATCTTTAAAAAGGGCTTTGTTAGAGCAATTTGTTCCCAAAAAGTTTTGAAGCGGGTGAATTTTGAGTTTCGTCAAGGTAATCTCTTGAATGGATAGGCCCAATATCATGTGTTGTAAATAGGCCAGCAATGAGGCCTGGGCCCAGTATTAATTGATGGGTCATGGCACTTCCAGGCTTCAGCTGCTTCCTTCCCTCACTCATCATGTCTGCAACATCCCTCATCACTGTTTCAAAAAGTCAAGATTGTAGCTTCAAATGGAGATTATTTTTCTTTTTTCAGCTTCCACAAATGTTTTTTTTTTCTTTTTGTCAAAAGATGCACGTCCAAGTAGGCAAGTATATCACCGGAACTTCTTCAAGACCATGAAAAAAAAAGGTTATAATTAGCTATGATTGTTTACTTTACTCGATCGTCTGGTCCGATTTCGCCTTAAAAATATTTTCAGGTGCAGTTTTTGCTGTCTTCTTAACAATGATGAAGCTATCATTGATATGTAGTTATGTACAGCCACATTCTCTGTGTGTATCCATAACTTTTGCTCCTTGCCTGGGCCACGCTTCTGTAAAGTTGGTTGCAGTCATGGCCCATGCCACTTTTACTTGTGTGTTCTTAACATACTCAAATTACAATTAAGCTTTACTCACGCATTACATTTCAGACCCAACTGATTATTATAAATAAAGCATATATCAAAACTCATAAAACGGCAACGGATTTGCTTATAGTATTGGTTGAGAGTTTGATCTTCATTTTCTAAAATGATGGCCGATAACAAAAACTCCTTGAAGTAGTTTTTCTGATGAAAGAAAGCTGGAGACCTCTTCAGTAATAAATCCAGTCTAAGAAAACTCACTTGTATATGTGTCTTGGGTGTTGTTTCTAAAAATGGAGTAGCAATTTATTAGCAAAGTATGAGATGGAGCGGTGGTTCAGAGAAATTTGAATTGTTAGGAGCGTATGAGTTGCATGCAAAAAGCATAGAACTGGACGAATAGTCTCTACTTTATGCAGGCACTTACGCAGGACTTGGCATCTCACGTAGGAAGTTACCTATATCCGGACAACACCATCTTTTTCAGAAAATGACAACCATTCGCTCTTTTTCTCCACATGTTCTTGTCTTATTAGAATTTTTTAAATTCCAATTTTGAGGATTTTCACTGTTTGACAGGACAGCTCCTTGTTTTTATTGCCTCCAATTTGTCAACAAAAATCAACCCCCTTTGACAAAAATAACAAAACACCCTTTTCACATAAAATCATGGATTGATTGAAATTTAGAAATCGAGCTTTTTAAATTTGCATAAAATTAGTGTTAATTTAGGATTTAAAGTATTTTTTTAAAACGTAATAAATTTTCATTATTATCAATGCCCAAAAACATTTTTTTAAAAACTAATATAGAATTAATTTATCTATCCAAAAAAATAGATTCACTCATCATAATTATTTAAACTGCATTTATATTAGTAGAATATAGTAGAGTAATGTCACAAATTATTCCTTCAACATTTATTTTAAAACGCAATAGGAATCATAATAAAACATAAAACTCTCAACCAGAAAAGACAAGCTATACTTTCAAAAGACAAACTAACATAATAATAAAAATAATTTAAAACAAAATAAATAACTGAAAGTAACAGTACATCAACATCGAACATTAATTTAAATTATTTTTTGTTAATTAAAAAGAAGGCAGAAAATTGTATTTTCTAATGGGGAAATAAATTGATTCCCGCCTGATGGAGGCTATAATAGTAATTCCAAATGGGAACTGACCTGTGTTGGGCCCACGAGTTCAAATAAATAGATAGCTCACTTGCAGCTGGAAGCGCAAACGCAACGCCAATTTTCATAAGCTGAGTGATCAGAGAAACAAACCCTATAGCGTTTGAACGTAATTATCGGAGTTCAATTCGATTCCATCTCACAATATCCTCCGCCTACCACACTTGCATTCCGTTTCTTTCACAACCTCTCTCTCTCTCTCTCTCTCTCTCCATCGCTTTCTTTGGTTTCGAGAGACTCAACCATTAATTAACACACAAAAAAGGGAAAGAACGAAACTGATGGAATCTTGATTTTCATCACTTCCAACTTTCTCTCCCTCTCATTTCTGCTTACATTCCTCAGGAAATGAGAGGGAGAGAAAGTGATGCAATATCCTGGACTTTATTTTTTACAGAAACACGAAAATCATTGAAGTGATCGATCAATTGTATTCTCTGTCTGTGTTTGGTGGCGCCAAATGTGATATTAAGAAATTGGAAAAATGGATTATGAGTTGGAAATAGAGGAAATCTTAGAGGATACGGTGTTGTATGAATACATCGATTTTGACTACGAATTCGACGCTGCTAAGTTCTACGATTTCAACAGGCTGGAAACGGAATCCGAGGCCGAAGAAGCACAGCGTTGGTTTGATGATGCGGGAGATTATCCTCCTTCACGTAAGCATTTAATTAATTTCACCGTCTTATTCTGGTTGTATTTTAAGTCTGATATATTTGAATTTCATACAGCTCTTGCCATGAAGTTCAATTGGAGACCGAATGCTCTATACGAAGAATCAGATACATCCGGCTCTTTTAGCAGTGATGGTGAAATCGATGATAATAATTTAGGTATATTTGATTTCGTTCGTCATAATTGTTATGTTTTTTTTGAACTATGTCATTCTTGTTATTTAGTATTGATGATACCAGGACAATGTGAAATGTTGGGTCAATCAATCTTTTATCTGATATATAAGAATTAATTTCTGGCAGGCTTAAAAGCTTATGATGATGATGATGATGAGGCTCAGGAATCCACAGAATCAGTAGCTAAGCCTTCGGTCAAGCAGGCTTTGTCAAGAAATTTAAGTTTTATGAATCCCACTGCGAGTCAGTTGGCAAAACAGAATTATATTCCCGAAGTTCAATGGCAACAATTGCTCAGAAGGTTTACTTTGCCCTTTTTTTTTTTGCGTTAGATTCCATATAAGAAATGTGAATTTTATATACCTAGTCTTTTTTCTAAAGGTTTTATCGCTGTTTTACGGATTTGGTTGGTTCATTTTTTTGGCTATTCTTGACTGTGCAGGCCTGAAAGATGGTGTCAACAAAGACAGAAGAAGTGCTCGCGTCGTTCTTCTGTGATTGGGGCTCAAGCTACTAAAAGGCAAAAGCTTGAGGCTGGATATTTGCGCAAGGTTTATAAATCATAGAAAATCGTTTTACATCGTGATTGCTTGTTTATTTCATTTTTTAGCGTTTTTTGTTGTACATCTCTTGTCCCCTGCTTAACATTGTGTATCACGGAATTAGATGTCAAACCCAATCTTTCATGAAAACAAGTCAAAATACTTGCTTAATTGTATGGTTTGTAGGGATGTCGTTTGGAACATCATGCCCTTTATTTACACAAGACCCCTAAGAAGGTCAGACAAATACCTCAGGAGAACACTCATTCTTGCATTGGTTCCGTAATGAATTTTGGATGTTTCTCCATATCTTCCTGATCTAAGGCCTCAAAAATTCTGAAATTTGTTCTTGCAATTAGCTTAAATATTGTTCCTCTACGTACAATTTCTTGAGTGTCCGAGTTGTGCTGCAGGTTGGATTGGATTTTAACGCAGCAGCTGCTAGGCCTAAAATTACTATCCCAAGAGAACCCTTTCTTGCAACAGCTTGTAGGGCAGAAAGACGTAGGTAACTTTTCTTGATGTCGTGTTTCACTTGGAGGGACGGATAGTGAAGCTTTGCACTATGTGCTGAAGGCTACTTCGTATTCTGAATCGCCAGGTTCGAGACCATACTGGAGTCAGCTGAAAATACAAAACAAGGCGATTTTACTTTTAGAGCGAGACCATTGAATAGAAAGGTCGGTACTTCTATTTACTGAAACAAAGCTTTTCAATGAAATTTTTGCGCACGTAGAAGTTAAACACTTGAACTTTGACTTGTTTTTTGTGCTTGTCAGATTCTCAAGGCTCCTTCACTTCCCCTTCTTAAAAAGAGCACTCCTCAAATGCCAGAGTTTCAAGTAATTTTTAACCTTTTTTGTAGAGTTGAATTATAAAGATTTCTTATGTTTACCTTTATGATGTTTTTGAGTTATTGTTTCAGGTGTTTCACTTGAGAACATTGGAGAGGGCTATACAACATGCTTCTGTTAATGTACGTGATCAAAGACACCTTTGATGTTTAAGTACTTATCTTTTATTATACTTCTTCTAAGTTACAAATCTCTGCATCACAGGCTACAAATATACCCAATACCGCCTGTACTTTACAAAATGAAGTCATAGAATGTAGAAGGCAAGTTTTTTTGGATCCAAAGCCACATTTATTTTTATGTTATTTTTTATTTGCCTCTTCAAAATGTCATGTTAAGCAAAGAAAAAGGTCGAGGATTGCCGTTTTTGCTCGTCCATAGTTTTTGTTTTTAATATAAATATCACTTATCCAAAAAAATAATGACAATAACCATCATTTACAACAATCAATATAATTGCTTTCTTAAGGAATTGCATCAATGTTGCAGAGCAAATTCTGATTCCGTTTTAAAGGAGAAATTGGAAGAACTTGATAAATTCAGAGGCCAACGTGTAGATAAGGTCTGTTGAATTTAATGCTTCTTATGTTAACATTCCAACTCTCTTTTTTGCTCCTTTTGCTTGTAACTTGCTCTGCTTGTTATTTTGGGAAATGATAAAAAGCCTCATATTTTGTCTTATACCAAGCAGCGACATAAAAACAAATTTATTTGTTTAAGCCTTGGTGCTTTGTATTATTCTCCCGGGAGGCAATGGTTTATTCTTTGGCTTTTATTTGTCCTAGGATCTTAATTTTCCGACTAATAAAAAGGATTCAAAGGAACCGCCAATAGAATCATTCAGCAAGGTCTGAACTATTGCCTTTATAATCTCATTTTGCATTAGTGTGTTTGTGATTTTCCATTTAACGCAATTTTTGGTTATGGTTTCTCCCGTCGTGGTATTAGCTTTCCATAGTTTCTGAAAATTCAAAGTTTGAGGCAAAAGGGCCACTGCATTCTAAGGTTTGTTCCTTCAACTTCAAACTTTTGATTTGTGGAATTTGGTGAGTTCTTCTTGCAATCTTTTCAACGGACAAAGTCTTATTTCTGTGCGAAGGTATCAAAAGAAAATGAGCCGGCTCCTCCTCATCAAGAAACAGAGGTATTATCATGGCTTGTTTCCTAAACGCATAATGATGCATTCTGTTTTTCTTTTTCATATAATTCCTTAAATGAGGACATTTAATTTTGTAGAAGACAACCATAGCCAAATCTCAGAGGCAAGGTGGGATTAGCTATCAGTGTGGGACTGGTCAGAGGATGCATTCAATTGGGCTACAGATTAACTTTAATAGGTATTGTTAGATCCAAATTAATTGTTCCTTCTAATATTTCGCATGTTGACATCAACGACATATATAACAGGAGTTAAATTATGCCGTCTGAGTCGAACTTGCTTGGTTGGTTAAATTGTAACAGGAGCTTGGACATGCGTTGAAGGTCGATCTAAGCCCTAGGGAGCTATCATTGCCGAGACGAAAATCGTGGAGGTCAGTAAATAAATACTATAGACATTCCCTTCACATGTTTACCAGATACGGCTTTCGCATAATTGTCGATCCTGTAGAGCATAGTGGTACATAAAAATTTTGAAGGCTACAATATATATTACGGAATTATTTTGAGACTTACCTTTATGTGAAGGGTCTTACAGATATGATTTAATTGCAACTTTGCTGCAAACATAGAGATTCAAACCTAAGAACATCATGTGTTTATCTTCTTCTGAAGATGTATTCTTTGGTCCTAACATTGAAACTGAAATGACTAAAAAAGTGTGAAGAAATGACTCTGAAACTTGCTTTAAGCTTGCGATGCAAACGTGTTAAGAAACAATCTGGAAATCCTGAATTTATCAGCTTCCAAACAATTAACCAGCGCAATAAATGCTTCCACCTAGTAAACACTCAAATATTATTATTTTACCTACAATTTTTAATCTGAAAAAATATAATATAAAGTAATTAAACAATATAGACCAGTGTTTAATAAATAGCGAAACTTTAGAACACTCGGGTATATCACGTGAATACTTTTATGACGCGATTAGGGGTATTGATGAAACGCATTTAAAGCCGAGTACAAAGTGAAACTATATAACAACAATAGATGCAAGTTTCTTTCTAGAATCCGCTCTATGTTCTCGTACAAAAGTCAAATACCAAAAGGGGCTTAATCCACCTATGGTTTCACAAATCAGTCAATTAGGATGTTGCCAAAATATGCTGTGGAACCAAACTAGGCAAAAACTTGGGCTTCACCCTCCCCTCTGATTCTTCGAAAAAAATTTTCCAAGCAAAATTAAAGTGTTCTTCGATATAACTTCACGAAACCTCACAAACCACTGCGCATCAGAGAAGTTTTCCTGAGCGTACTGTTGTGGAAGTATTGGATGCTGCTGTCCTTTGTCTATGACAAATTCAGCGTAGTTAATTGGCTTCAGTGGAGGACATTGTTTTGTGGCAGGAGCTGGAAGAAAAGATACCAAAACCCTTGCAACCTCATGCATGGTTGGTCTCTCGGCCAGGTTGCGTTTTGTGCATAACAATGCAAGTTGAAAAGTCTTCTTAACATGGGTCAAGTCCAGGCATGTTACAGAAACCTCCGGATCAACAGCCTCCATCACAGTGTTTTCATCCGCCATTGACAATATCTGAAACATTATAAAAAAGGTTATCACTAGCAACAGGGGTAAAAAAAGGAACAATGTAAAAAGCATACAAACTAGCATCGACTTTGGTTAAGAAAATTGAATTTATTGATCAAAACATACCAACTGATGCAAATTGGACTCATTATCTACAGCTTTCTTCCCTGTTAAAAGCTCCAAGAGAACGATGCCAAAGCTATACACATCTGACTTTTCATTACAACGAGAGGTCCGAGCATACTCTGGGTCGATATAACCAAATAGTTCCCAGGACATAAGTTGATGCATGTGCCTTTGCAGCCGGAATACATTTAGCAATTCCAAAGTCAGACAGATGGGCCTCAAAATTCTCATCCAAAAGAATATTCGAGAACTTCACATCTCTGAATAATTCGTGGTTTACAATCATGATGGAGATATGCAAGTCCCTGAGCAGCCCCAACTGCAATCTTCAAGCGTGTTTCCCAGTCAAGCTTGACTTTCTTGGATCGACCTGTTATACACATTGCAAACTCATAACCAACTGACGAGTCATATATCTACACAAACAGAAACCAGTGCAATTTACTAACCATGAAGGAGATCCCAAAGAGAACCATTCTCCATGTAATCATAAAAGAGAAGGTTTCCATGAGGAGTTAGAGCATAACCATGCAAACTGACAATATTTCTATGTCTTATGCTGCCAATGGTCTCAAGTTCAGTTTCGAACTCATGCATATTGCATGCATACTGGTTGTAGAGTCGCTTAATTGCAAGTGGTCGGGGATTTTTCAATACACACTTGTACACTGTGCTAGAAGCACCATAACCAATGATGAACTTGTCACTTAAATTCTCAGTGTTTCTCATAATGTCATCAAAGGTGTGAATGGCCATATCCATATGAAGTACCACTAGTTTGGGCGGACCTGGCAGATAAAATAAAATAGATGAATTATGGAAAATAAAAATGAACACTAGAATTGCAATAAAAGGTAGAGATCCTAAAATGGAACAGATACCATGGAGAGTTTTGTCGGACCCCTTAATCAAATTCTTTTGCTGATTGGATTTTTAAACAGCAACAATAATCATGGATAGTAACGTAATGAAGCCTAATGTCACACAGACAACAGCAGCTCGAGAGGACATTGCTGTGAAATGGATAGAAAATTATAAATATTAAAAAGTATTTCAAACCATTATTCAAATAACCATGAGAAAAGAATCTTCCATATATATAAAAGCCAAACTACCTTTAGATCCTGGAACATAAAGGCCACATATTGATCCCAGCCAGTTTCCACACAACAATGGGTTCCCAATGAAACTGTCATGGCAAAGAATTAAACTCCTGTGAGGGATATCAAGTGTAATAATAAACTTATCCACATATTCTCTCATACCTGTCTGGAGGAAATCGAGAAAAATTTTTGATAGGAGGAACAATGCCTGATAAGTTATAGGAAAAATTCCTACCAAAAAGAAAAGCCTTATCAGAATAGTTTATAAAATTAGAGTGGGCATGACAGCAAAACAGGGAACCTTACAAATAAGTAAGACTAAAACAATTAGTCAGTTGATCAGGGATTTCTCCATCCAACTTGTTATTGTTCAAGATCCTACCCCAAAAAATGAGTTAGAACTAGTTGCCATCTTGATGCAACTTACAAGGGGACGCTGAGCTCTGACTTACAGAGAGACTATGTTTTGCAACTGGCCAAGTTCTGAGGGAATGTTCCCACTGAGATTGTTGAATGACATATCACTGTAATGAGTAACGACACAATTTTAAAATTCTATTAACTAGGGAAAAAACAGAAATAAATTCATCTTTGAGAATTGATATAGAACTTACAGAATCAGTATACTTCTTAAATTCCCAAATTCGGATGGCAGTGACCCATCAAGATGATTGCTGCTTAAATTCCTGAACAAATACCCCTCAAACAGGTTAAAAATTCAAGTTGAAATTTAACCCAATAAAGTCAAAGATTCAGAGGCTCACAAAGTGAGGAGGTGCTCTAGGTCCCCAACAGAAGCTGGAACAGGCCCTGAAAAACTGTTGCTAGAAAGATCCCTGAATACATAAAAGTACAAACATCAGAGGACGAAACAAATAAGTCTCACTGGAGCACTTCATATCAACGAAACGGGGAACAAAATCTCAGAAATTTATAGTGTATCAAGATTGATTATGTGCCCCAGCTCAAGGGGAATCCCGCCTTTGAAATTGTTTGTAGAAAGGTTCCTGAGAAAAAAAAATGAATTTAGCGAAGTAAAAAAAGTTTGCAAAAGAAACTTTTATATCATGTACAATTCAACCCTAAGAACTTACAGGTAGGTCAAACTTGCAAGATCCCTGAAGCCAGAAGGAATACTTCCATTCAAGCGATTTCCATGCACATTGTTGAAACAAAAAACAGAGAGTTATAGACCACCAAAACACACAACATGATGCTAGCTTCAAACAAGTGGAGTATTTACAATTGGTTTGAAGCTGTGCATGAACTGATATTTTCTGGAATGGGTCCTTCAAGATAATTGTTGGCAAGATTCCTGGTCAATCAACAAACTATCAGTCTCCAAATAAAATAAACAAAAAAGAAATTGATCAAACACTCACAATTCAAACAACAGCTCTAATTTTCCAAGCTCTGGAGGAATGCTGCCATCGAGTTTATTGTCATTCAATTGCCTGCAAAAGTGGACGTTCGATAACAGCTCTTGAACCTTTAAACACATAAGAAAAAGTTTCATAAATGGCTCATACAAGTAACTAAGTTTTGACATGTTGCCAAGCTCCGGAGGAATTGGTCCTGTTAGCTTGTTCCCATGGATGTACCTGATGCAACACACACATATATAGGGATTAGGGGGGACAAAATACAAACAAGAAAAGGAGCACATTTCACAATAGTGTAAACTAACAGTTTGCCAGTGTAAGACAAATTGCCAAGTATTGGCGGGATTTGCCCAACAAGCTCATTCTCGCTCAAATCCCTGTAAAAAGAACAATAATGGAAGTTAGAACATGGAAGCAAACACAAAAGAAAACAAGTTCCAATACTATTCACGGGCTTACTTACAGTACAGCAAGAGCTTGCATCAGACCTCACTCTTCCGGAATCTTCCCCGTTAATTTTATTTCCTTGAAGTGACCTAGAAAAACAAGGATCCGTGATTGATTGAGCACCCAACTCTTTCCTTGTTTCAAAGAACTGGCATTCCACCAAAACACGAATATAAGCTTGTCATAAAATATAAAATGGAATACTTACAGTGTAGCAACCTGTAGGAAGCCAATGTTGTATGGAATTTCACCTGTGATTTGGTTATAAGATATATACCTGAAGGTGCCAAACCCAGCCATGAATATAAACCTCAAATATCAGGTGAAAAATGAAAAAAAGTTTCACATTGATCTGAAGCAGAAAGCATACAGGATCTCGAAGCTTGTGCAGTTCCCAATGTTGTCAGGAATTGTACCAGTTAGATTATTTCCTCTAACATCACTGGTAAAAATAGAAAAAAAAGATCATTCAAAGTCGGTTGAACAGAAAGCAAAAAAAGGGAAAACAAATTTGGGATAACACTTACAAATACCACAAGCCAGTCAACTGACACATGTCTGGGGACAATGTTCCGGTCAATGAGTTTCCACGTAAACCTCTGTTAATGAAATCCCATTCAATTCAATAGAATTCAAGACGCTAAGACAGCGTTATGTAGATGGAAGCTCAATAGGTACATGAAATAATTCCCATTTCTGATGATTAATGAAATATGAAATTGCTACGAACTCACAGGTACTGCAGAACTTCACTCCAGTATATCAGTCTTGGAATCTCACCAGTGAGCTGGTTCCGAGCAAGATCGCCGAAAATCGGAAGCCAACTAAAACAGTTCAATCATTATGCTTTACCATCATTAGGGATTATAAAAACCAAAAGGACCACAATTCCACATCATTAGGAAATAAGAAGCAAAAGAACCTAACTTACAGAGTTTTCAGGTTTGGAATCTGTGTCAGGATGGAATAGGACCCGTTAGCTGATTGTTCTTCACATTCCTGTAGTTAAGCACATTTAACTAACAAGAATTCCAGTAGCTTAAGCTTGGATATCGAAAAAGGTATGTCTCCATAAAGCAGGTTATCCGAAAGATCCCTACAGTTTACACGTACCAAACAAGTCAACAAGTTTCCACACAACTACAAACTCCAACATCAGAAAAGGCATAAATTTTAAATAGAAAAGAAAGTTACAGATGGTAAAGTGAGACGCAGTTGCCAATCTCGTCAGGAATTTGCCCTGTTAGCTTGTTCCCCTGAAAGTCTGCCACAGGTCAAACAAATAGTAAAACATTAACAATGTGAAGACGACTTCAAATTGGTTCATGCCAGAGATAAATAGAGTGAGGTTGATGATTAGGTGACGTGTATTACATTGACTGCAAGTTCCTTTAAATCTCCAATCGCCGGAGATATCTCTCCTCCAAGGTTCAAATTGGACAAATTCCTGCGCAAAATAAAAAGTTCAAATTACAACTTAACAACGCCACAAGAAGTGCGCCATCGGTAGAGAGCTTACAGTGCAACAACGGAGAGACTGACATTGTCGCAAAAGACGCCACGCCAAGAGCATACGTCGTCGTTGTGGACATCGTCCCAGTCAAGCAGCATGTTAACGACGTTACTAAACGATGCCTTCATTGACATCAATGCCTTCCCTGCAACACACCGTTTTACACCTATTATCACTTCTCAGTCTTTAACTATCATCTTCTTATTAAATGTTATTATCAAAAATTACGCTGCTAACGCTAGCTGGAGAAACCAAAAGGCTAAAAATGTAACCGCGACACGGCGCCGTTTTGTTGATCATTACAATACTCGTTAATTTCCATATATTAGAATGAACATGAAGGGTTAGAAAGAGCGACCTTCCGTCACTGAGAGGTAAAGCAAGAGTAGAGAGAAAAAGAAACACAGCGAGAACCACCAAGCATTTCTGAAGAAATTGTGTTGTCTTCTTCATCTCTAGTTTTCGCTAAAAAAGGAGAAGCACTCGAAAAGCAGGAGCTTAAAGGAAGGAGTTTAAAACCAACGAAAGAGACAACGAGGAAGGAGAGGGGGGATGGAACACTCGGTCATGGTCTCGAGAGAGAGAGAGCAGAAGGACAGGCGTTTGGCGTGAACTGGAAGGAAGAGCAGAAACAGAGGCTTTATGAAGAGAGAGGGAGAGAGAGCAGCTAGTAAATGTTAGAGAGAGAGAGAGAAGTGACCCAACCTAAACACCCAACCAAACCCACACATGCTCTCTTCCTTAACCCAACCCAAAACCACACGCTCTCTTCCTCCAACCCAAAACCACAACTTAACATAACTCAGAATTCAAAACTACACACTATCTCTAACCCAAAACCACAACATAACCTAACCTAACTACAAAACCCAAACCATAAGACCAAAACCACAATGCTCATTGTTTCTTCTTCTTCCATCCTCTCTCTCTCTCTCTCACACACACACACTGCCTCTCTCTCTCTCTCCCCCCCCTCAATTCTCGCCACACCTTTTCCCTCTCTATCGTCAGTCGATCTCCGGCTTCAGTGTCGTTCAACCCTCAACCTGAGCTCCCCTAGTCGTTGTTTCTATCTCCTTCACTGCTCTGACTTCAACGCCGTTCAACTCTCTCTCTCTAACCACTCAACCCAGATCAGACATTGCATGGAAAGACGCAACCTAAATAGCGACGCGACGTCATCGGCCAAATCATGACGCTAACGGCACCACGTCGTCGCCCAATGGTGAAGAAGTCGAGCTCAGCCAAATTCGAAGCACGTTTACATTTTCAAAGCCGATCTCCAACGAATTTGATCCTAGCTCTCTCTCAATTCATGTTGTTCATGTGATCAAAACTTGAATTCCTCGACTTGAAGCACGTTTATATTTTTTCTTTGTTTTTCTTATATTTTGATTCTGTAGTTATTGTTTTAAATTTGTTAAAAATTAAATGAATTTTAGTTTGAGTTGAATGAAAGAGAGAACGAGGGAGAGAGAGTGGTTTTGATTGATTAGAGAGACATGATAATGAGAAAAAAATAGAATAATATAAAAGTAATTTGGTCATTAAGTTTTTAAAATTAGTAAGGATTATCTGTCATGTCAGATTTTTTGACGTGATACGTTAAATTTGATTAATAGTGATAAATAAGACTATAGATGTTATATTAACAATAATAAGGACCGAATTGAACAATATATTAAATTTTGGGAACCGTCACAAATTTTACTCTTTTATTTAACAAATAATTAAAAAAAATTAAATTTATATGATTCAGAGAGAATATTGAGAATGTATTTTTTTTGGAGTTAAAAATAAAATTTTAAATTAAAAATATTTTTACTATAAATATTATATTTTTATAAAAAAATGTTGTAAATTAGAATTTTATGTTAAAGATGTCATCTAATAAATATGTCAAATTTTGTTCAACTCTTTGAAAATGAACCGTACAACCGAGAAAAAATATTTTAAAAAGAATTAAACTTGATTAAATATTTTGATATGTGTATTTAGATAGTTGACTAAAATTATAGGACTGACGAAGTAAGATATTAAACCTAGTTTTTGAACCCACCAGCTTAATCATAATAAAACTCAACCCAATGAGATTAAAATCCTGACCAATTATTTATAATTAGCAGATTTAATTGTAGGAAAGGGAAAGATAAGAAAATTGCAGGTAGAGAAGAGCAGCCATGAGCAAACAAAAAAGGGCTGTAATAGCAGAAGGCAGTGTCTGCAGAAGCAGAGTTATCAGCGATTAAGCAATGAACAGTGTTGGCCTCGTATAAAGCTCTCCCCCGCCTTTCCTTCACTTTTCTAAATCGACCCAAACCGATTACATTTTTTATTTTTGTTATGATTAATAGTAATCTTTTAGTAGGGGTGGAAATGAGTCTAACCGTTCGTGAGCGATTCAAAATTCAATTCGATAAAAGTTTGTTCACAGATCGGATCGATAATACATAAATCGAGCTTAAACAAAAATTTAAACGAGCCTAGTTTGAACACTCAAAACCTTGGCTTGAAAACTCGCGAATAAATTCGTTTGTAAACTCGTGATCAAGGTCGTAAACAAACTCATTTATATTATTTATATAATATATACGTTATACAATATATACACTAAATATTAAATACTATGCATCTCTTATTTCACTTTTACATTATTGATGTAAAATAATGGTTTATATATAATATAATTTTATTTAATTATTATAACATAAGTCTATATTCTAAAAAATATACCTTAGTTCTTAATCTTTTTTTATATATTAATACTATAATATTAGTATATACCTTATATAATGCTTTAAACGAGCTGAGTTCGAAAGACATTTAAATGAGCCTTCAATGAGCCGAGCTCCCGAGAATTCTAAATAGTTTAACGATACTCCAGTCCAATATTTGCGATGAATCTTCTTGGGTCTATTGTCTCTTTCGGTTGGTCCCGCATCTGAATCTTTTCCGCAAAAGCAACCCTAACCGTCAGATGATGCAACGCCAATTTCCAAAGTCACCTCCACAAAGCACTTGCTCAAGAATCTGGTAAAAATGTTTACCGTCGTCTCTTGCCGTTTAGCTTCAATCAGTTAACGTTTCACGAGAATCGATGCCCGACCCATCCTTCGGTTGTAATAGAACCATGTAGTGATTGATGATCGATGTCGATCTTGTCATCGGCAAGACACTTCAGTACTTTTTTTTACTGCAGACGTGAAAATGACTTGAATTAAGGACGATATTTGACTAGGTTTGACTTGAGTTAATTAAGAATATGCGTTATAGTTTTCAATAATTTAACAAGAACCAGAGTGTAAGTTTAGAATATTGAATAAACTATTTAAATAAATAGCACATAAAATATGCTAAACTAATATGATCAAGTCATGATTATAGATGTCTATCCATCAAGTGTAAATGAGAATTCTGTTCAGCTTTATCAATATCAATCATTAGATGTCCCGCTTAATTACAATCAATATTCTCGACTTAACTAATACGATCGAGGAAAAATATATTATTCACCGCAATTAATAAATAAATTATAATCCTATAACTATTTCAATAAAGAATTCCTATAATAGTTGGCTTAAAAAGAAATTGTAGTCAATTAAATAAAGCATGGTAGAGCCAGCTTACATGCATGCTAGAAAGGAAGCAAGTTTTTGCTCTAATCAGGCAGAGGCAGCAACCCTAATCACATAACAGATGAGTCCTTTTCAGTGATTTAGTAGTCCAACGCGTCAGACCAGGAAGGATAGTCACACAACCAGAACACGTGGCTAAACCTAACCTATTGGCCCTCAACAGAGACACCTGACTCTGTGCAGTTAGTGATAGGGTCATCAGTTTTTCAGAGTCTCAATAAAGAAGGAAGTAACTGGCGTCTTCTCCGCCAGTCGTCGCCGTCGGCTGGTCATGCCGGCGTGACGTCTTGTGTGGGCCCATAGTAATCCAGTAATAGAGGGACCTATATGAGAGAGTACATTTAATATTGGGTTTCTAAAAGTGGAGATCGACGTGATGCTTGGACATCCTTGCCTAGGGCTTGGCGCAAAAATTATTCAGAGGCTGATCCATGTTTATTATTCGTCTTTGCTTTTTTTCTTTTGAAAGTTTATAGCAGTGTCTGTGTCTAGTCGTAATATTGAATTCATTTCGTTTGTTGGTTTGTGCTGTATTGTTCTCTAGCACTGGTGAGAAACGACTGTTTCATAATCATTGAGTGAGATTCTGATCTTTTTCCTTCCAACCACATATCCGCCACGTGTTCCAAGAGAATTCAAGTTCCAATACAACTATTGTTTTTTGGCCGAACGTTCCAATACAACTTGTTGCCACCAAATATTAAAAAGGAGAGACTTAGGCTTAGATTATTTAGATCTTAATTGGAAGCCATAGCTTGTTTGACAAAGTAGAAACATCTTGACCAAAATGAAAGTAGCTTATAGAAAATGGAATAATAAAATGTAAAATAGAAGTCAAATAATGATTTTATGTTTTTATGTTAAATTTCCTCCAATAAATCTTTAAATTTTACTATCCAATCCAATCTCTTATCTCCTCACACTTGCAAAATTTCCTACTCAGCTGAATAAGCAAAATTCATTCATGTTGCAAAAATATAGTGACGAAAAAAAAGTTGCAGAAACAAGTCATGGGAAGGGGAAAAAAAAAAGTTTTGAGTTATGAGCTGTAATTAAAATCTCCTAACCATTTGTGTCCTGGATAAGAATCAAGATTAACCAAACAGTTAAACCGTAGCAGGACTATTTATTTTTGCTTATGAAATGTGGATGTATATGCGATTGGGACCCAGAAGCTTGGTAGGGAAATATAGGTGGAGAATTAATTGCTTCCATCATAGGACCCGTGAGGGTTACTAAATGCTACACTGCTGATCCCTCATTGTTTGCTTTTATTTATTCTTTGAATTGGATGTGATATCTGGGCAACGTTCTTCTTATATGTTGCTTTATTTCAGCCTACAGGCTCAGACCACACACAGAGTGGACTCATTGGGTCAGTCCAGGATTTCAGGTGGATGAACTATTACAATGGCAGAAGATGAGTCTTCTATCTGGTGCTAAATTTGAAGCATATGCAGTGTAAACAGGCATTAGTTATGCAAGCAATAACCTAGATGTCTGTTTAATACACCTGTTTTGACCAAAAGACGTGTTTACTAGCATAATTTGGGTATTACTACTGATCAGTGATCACAAATTGCAAAGTACATGTTTGTAAATCACAAGTAACAACATTCAAAAACACTTGGAAAGAGTATAAAACAGAGGCAGAGAAGGAAATCCATTTGAAAAGAAGAGAAATTTAGTAAAGAAGGACCTGTCTTGCAAGAATTAGACCTTACTTTGGATCAGCATTATGCCATCCCTTGGCGCATGGCGGAATGCTCATGAATTCATCAAACTCCTTTACATGGACATCACAACACTTCCACTGAAACATGAAGGAAGATAATCAATAAAAACACCATTAAAACTCACAGCTTGACAGAAAATTGCGATAAATGAAACAAGCATACCCCTCTCATCCTATCATGGAAAACAGCAGGACCAGGATGGTAACTACAGGCAGTTTCATGATTATCCTTTTCTTTGAAATCCTTACAACAGCCCGGATTCTTACATGTTTGGGGCTCATTTATGTTGACTATCTTCTTTGCAGTAGTAGCAGGACCTTGGATGTTGGCATTGCTTTTAGCAGGAACAGCTACTTTGGCTTCAGAACCTATGATGGTAACAACATGCGTCAGTTTACATAAACTTCTAAGAAAATATAAGAAGCCAAGAAACAAGCTAATTGACACATACCAGAGACAATGAAATGACTTGTAATATTGACAAAAATGAAAGCATGAAAATGAGAGACTACCATGATCTGAGCAGAAGAAACCTTGCTTGCACCTGGGGCACGATTCTTTAGATGATGAATTGGATGGTGGAACTGTAGTGGGTGCCGAAATTGGGTTCCTTGGAGGAGCCTTTGCTAACACTGGTTTCTCGGTTGTGTGCTTACCCATCTTACATCTTCATCATAAAAATATATCAGTTCTAATATTGATTAAAAAAATAGAAAAATGTGGATGCATGACAATAGATACTAAACATGACAGTTGAAGGCCAATTCAGTCGACTACGTTTCATGCATTATTACAAATCTAACAACATTCATGCATAAAGAGAATTAGCACATAAAGCTATAGGTAAGTAAATATGCGCATACTCACAACAATAGAACTAATCAAACTATTTTACAAGGTCATGCCAGAAGTTCTAACATGAAATTCTTTCAATGATCAAGTATATAAAATTCCACCCAATCAGAAAAAGAGATAGCACATGCATTACCCTGGAATTTCTAAAAATAAGCTGAAATCATGACTTCTTTTCTTGCAACAGCTCCATTCTTTCATCCCATCATGAAATATAGGCTGTGGATATGTAAAATGCAATCATGAAAAAATTCATAGAAATTTAGAAGGAATATAATAGAGGTTCTTCTTGTGTTGAATAATATATAAGCAATCGACTTACTCCCTAATACGCAGATGCATTAGCAGCGAACCACAGGCCCAACATGCAAAGCAAAAGGTCAATTAGTATAAAGCTTAACAGACATTACAATCTTTACTTCACCACAACATGAACATTGAAATTTTTCTCATACACAATCAGCACTAAAAATGATCATACATGAATCAGAAGAGACAAACAGACTTTTTATAGCAGAAAAATCACTACTGGAAATATGTATTACGAACATACAAAAAACAGGATCAACTAAGTTCGGATCACAAATGTTAAATTCACAAGCATAAAAGTTAGGTTAGGACAGTTCAAATTACAACCACGATACCATTCCGAGTTGCTCCGATGCTCCTACATCTAAACAATATCCACACTTAATCGCCTGCAAATGGTAACATTTTCTTTCAACAGTTGATTAGATAAAGCTAATGACATTACGTTGTCGACAGACTTCAATTCTACTAAACACGGAATTGATGCACAAATCAATTCTGA
The DNA here is from genome assembly GCA_948243855.1 of Flueggea neowawraea. NCBI lineage: Eukaryota > Viridiplantae > Streptophyta > Magnoliopsida > Malpighiales > Phyllanthaceae > Flueggea > Flueggea neowawraea. Next base: position 25,473 of record CAODLS015141146.1, read on the forward strand.
AAAAGATTAAAATGGTACAACAAATCACGCAGCTAATCCAACCAAAAAATTAGCAAAATTAACACCCAATGGATAGTTCAATAAGTAAGCTTCAAATACCTCTAATTGGAAACTAGACATGCCTATATTGTATGGCTAAGTCAATTAGAAAGTGATTAACAAACAAAAACAGAAAGCATCAGGACCACGTTCGAGAAAAGTAGGATCAGAGTCGGTGCGTACAGAATCATGGTAACGGCAGGAGTCTTCGGGGTTATCGTCTTCCCCGAACGTCGCGTCGCAGCCAATTCTTTGACACCTAAGCCTTGTGACCTCCATTCTCTCGTCTGCGTGTAATCGTAGTCGTAGAGGAGGGTACTATTGGAAGAGCATCTCGAAGACCCGGATTGGTCTTTCTTTCAAACTTTCGATTCTGCATACTTTGGGGGGGATCCACAAAAACAAAATAGACTCCACCGTCTTGAGGAAGCGTCCACGTGGCCATATCTTGACGGCAAATCAAGATCTCCCACATGATCAACGGCTTCAATAAGTTTTACTTTCTCTTTTTGTTTTTTGAACTGGGAATAAGATTGACTTTGTTTAAGCACCTATTTTCTATTCCGGTTCCATTAATCCATTGTGTTTTAGGCAAATTGAATAAATTTAAGTAAATTTAGTAAATCATATAATAAAAAAATAGAGAGTAGTTGTCTTTTAGAAAATTATAATAAAAATTCATTTGAATAGTAAAAAAATTACAAAACTAATAATTTTTATAACTGAAATATATTTGAATACTAATATATAATATGCATACTCCATTAACAAACAGATTTACAACTTGGACGGCGGAAAGAATCCTTATTGATAACAAGCTTGTGAAGAGTTTGGTTCATGTTCAGTTCAACCATCTGAGAAGGTGTCAAACTCAAGTTACAAAAGATGCAAATTCAAACATGCTATAATGATCTTCTGTAAATTCCTACTTTTACTGGAGAAATAATCCTAATAATTCGTACTCCTAAGAATGGGGATCCTAAGATACAACAAGCTTAGCTGATGAGCATTCACAACTTGGTGGGACGATCAGAAACAAAACTATATATACAGCATTCAAAGAGTATGAAAAATTACGTGTATGTACATTTGATGCACAAGCTATGCCATCAGTACACTGGATCTCTGATGGGTGCCATTGTAGCCCAACAATGAATTGTTGTGGAGAAGAAACGCTTGTATTCTTAAGTCACAAATAAATTAAACTGTACTCCTGTAAAAAGCCTGAGTTTGTTATGTTGTAGAATGTAGGGTCACAATACTCTGTTATGTGCTTCAATCATTGATGTTTTCTCCTGTAAAAATATATCGATGATTTCATTTCAAATGTTCTTCAAGAAGAAACAGACATAAAATATGGTAATTGGCAGAGAAGAATCGGAATCCATTCTGTGCGAGCCACGCGAGTTGTTACCTCATTTGGTTTTTGTGTGTTGTTTTCAGAGGGAAACCATTGCAAAAGAACACCCAAACTCATGACGCTAGGTATCAATTTGAAGAGGAGAGGAGTTGTTACCTGCATAACAAATTATCAAATAACATGTCGTCCACGGAAACCAAGTATAATTAACACAAACAAACAATTCATATTCGCATTAAGTAAAAAAAGGAAAAGATATACTAACCAGACTAAGTGCTGTTGTTCCAACAAGAAGAAGATACATCTTTCCCTGCATCAAGAAAGAATAAAAAAAATAATGGTCAAACATCCTCTCACATGACCTGATCCACCTCAAAAGCAATCAGTTGGAAATGATGCTAAAGCCCAAACATCGAACTTGGCAATATATTTAAATGTGGTCAAACATCCGGTAACAGATCAGTCAATATATTTAAATGGGAAAGTGCATGAAAATTGGAAAGTGAACAGAGATAATGAAACAGAACTGACCTCAACAAGGTGAAGATTTGCGGCACGGCTCAAGAGAACGAAAGCAAATTCTCCAATTTGAGCAAGTAACACTCCCACCTACACCACAGTATATGAATATCCCATCCATCAAATATGAGTAACTTCAAGAGTAATTTGCTAAAAAAAAACACAATAAACTTTAACAAACCCACATGAAATGATGTCCTCATGTTATATCCAAATGCTTTAATAACTGCTGCAACAATAGCTGTCTTAACAACTACAACCAGAATAACAGATGCTAGCAATATGTCCACATGATTCCAGAGAAAATGTACATGTATGAGCATTCCAATACTAGAAAGGAAGAGAGCTGCAAACAGGTTTCGGATCGGTTCCACCTACAAGGTAGAGCATCAGTGAAGTTAGAACTCAAAGTATAAACTAGGAATAAGATAATGACATTTACCGCAGAGAATACCTGATCCAAAGTATGTTGCGCAAAATCAGTTGTAGATATCATAACTCCAGCTACAAATGAACCCAACTCAAGACTAAGGCCCAATTTATCACTGCACTGAAATGATTGAAGAGAAAAATTGAGTCTTCTATAAGAGAAAAATCTTGCAAGTAGAATTATACTCAATGAAATAGCAACCCAACATATACAATTCAAGGCAGATTACTAAAAGATTTACTAAAATTTCAGAAACCATAAATTCAGAGCAAAACTTTATAGTCCACAAGACAGCAGTCATTATCTTTTCAAGTACATACGTGATACTTACCCAAGCAGATAACAAACAGAATGCCACTGCAGCAAGCTGATATAGTTCATTTGTCTGAATCAAGAAGAAACCAAACCTTAAATCAATCTAAAAAAGACAAAGATAAACAAAGCCATAAACAATAAGATATTAAGGAACATGTGATGAGAAGCATCTAACTCACTTGAGATGATAGTTGCATCATTAGCTTAAGAAAGCGAGGTACAAATGACCAAGACAAGATAGATGCAGCAGTAAGATACATCGACAGCACCAACAGCCTGACATTATTAAAGATTGATTAAGTTCAATCGACATATGCATGTCCTGCTACCTAGTTTCATACAGAATGCCTATCAAGAAGAAAATATCA
>CAODLS015141937.1:0-15279 GCA_948243855.1 Flueggea neowawraea
TTGGTCATGCTCTTAGATAATTGGATAATTTTAGAAAATAGAAAAATGTGATACTAAATTCTTGAAGGTATTTTTTATATTCTTTCAAAATAAAAATAGGAAGGTTCATATCCTTTTTTGAAGAAAAATTAAAGAAAAGAAAAAAAACAAGGAGAAAAATCTTTATTTTTGGTCCGTTGGAGAGAAATTTCTGGGCAGGCACTAAACAATATCACCGTTACAAACATTCATATTAATTGGAGAAACACAAAAAATAGGTTAATTTGTCCCATCAAAAGTTGTTCAAAGAACTTGAAATCCACGTCATGGCAACAACGGACGTCAAAAAGTTGGGTCGTAGTTCGTAGCATCCATAAATAGAAAATTCTACACTACCTGTTTTACCATTGATATTAATATTAATATTATGCGTCTTGGTCATTTCATTTTCCATGGCATTTTTTAAAATTTTTAGTTGAAATACCCACAACTTAATTTTTAAAAAAAGTTTATAAAAATTAAATAAGTGAGTAAGTTTGTTCAAATTATAATAATAGTAATAGTAAATTGATGAATAATAGTAAGTTTTTAAAATTGTATGAATAGAAAAGTTGCATATATTTTTGAAATTATGATTTTTAGTTGTTTTTTAATTAATGAGTTTTTTAGGGTGAAAAAAAAAATCCTGAATTTCGTATTAAAAAAAGTGGGTTAATACTATATTTGGTCACAAAAAATTGTCCAATGCTCACATATAGTCACAAAAGAAATTTTTGCTACACCATGATCACAAATTTTTTTAAAACTGCAAGATGGTCACAAAATCCAAACAAATTGACACGTAAAATCTGTTTTGCCACATCAAGTAGACACATCAACAAAAGGAGCTGACGTGTTAAACTGAGTATGATTACTTATTTTTAACCCAGTCAAATAACCCAACTAGACATGAATTCAGGTCGTAAACCTTTTAAAATGACAAGAAAAATATTCCTATTTTGTTTTTCTCATCTTCCTATCAACACAAACATAGAATTTCCATCTTTTTGGCGATTTAAACCACAAAACCTCCATCTTTTTGTCTACTTAACGTTATAAAACAGATCTTACATGTCAGTTTGTTGAGTTTTGTGATCATCTTGTAGCTTAAAATTTTCTTTGTGACTATAGTGTAGCAAAAATTTCTTTTGTGACTATATATGAGCATTGGACAAATTTTTGTGACCAAATATAGTATTAACCCTAAAAAAAGTCCTAAGTTCCATAATTTCAAATCGTATGTTCTTCAAATACACATTAGACTCATTTTACAAGTGAATTAACTTGATTTATTTAATTAAAATTTGAATTTTTGTACATTACTACTTTGTTTAAACTTGAAATTTTGTTGATTTAAAAAAAAACTTGAAATTTTGTTTTGACGAGAGTCTAAATTTGAATTATTTATTATTATAAAAAGATTTGAAAATTCATGGCAAGATTAAATTAATCTCTAATTAAAGATAACTAAAAAAGAAATGAAAAAAAGTAGAGAAAACATTAAAAAAATTTAAATAATAAAGAAAAGAAACAAAGTACAGTCACACACCGACGTACTCTCGCACCCACACCACTACAGCGCCCACTCTCTCTCTTTCTCTCTCTCCGCTACAAACGACGACGCTCTCCTTGCTGTCGAGATTCTTTCCCTGTCCTTCCCTTCTTCCTTGAAGATCTTTAATGGGCTGTGCTAGCTCCAAGCTCGACGATCTCCCCGCCGTCGCGCTTTGCCGTGAGCGCTGCGGCTTCCTCGACGAAGCCATCCACCAACGCTTCTTGTTCGCCGAAGCACATGTCGCTTACATCCGTTCTTTAAAAACGGTTGGTAGTTCTCTCCATGATTTCATAGAACAGGACTACCACTCCGGCGGCGGTGTTCCTCCTTCTCCTTCTCTCAATTTGCCTCCTACGCGAAAAGGCGATCCTCTGCCGGTGGGTCCCAGTGATTCTTCTCCTAAAGAGGTTCATCATAACCGTTCTAACTCGGCTGGGTCGCATCTTGAGTTCAACTCGGAGAGTGATGATGATGATGAGACTGACTCGATTTCTTACCATCACCTCCACCACCATGACGGCTCTGACCATTCTTCGCCGTTACATAGTGACAGTGGTGGTGGAGGGCAAATGGGGTATTTCAATTCTGACTTCGTTGATCACCATAATAGCCAGCTACAGCAGCAAGATTTGTTTTTCGGTGGTGGTGGTGGTGGTGGAGGCGGGTTTATGCATATGAATTTTATGAAGAAGCAAACGACGCCGTCTGTTGTTTACGAGCAACGGCCTGTGAGTTCCGAGACTGTTTATTTCGGCGATTCTTCTACGTCGTCGTATTATTACCCTCCGGCGAGCACTAAAGATTCGTATTTTGGGAATCCGAATTATGGCGGCGGCGGCGGAGGGGGTATGATGGGTGGGTATTACGGGTATCCGCCGCCGTACGGTTCTTCGCCGCCGCCGCAAGCTCAGGCTGCGGCTTCGACTTCGAAACCGCCTCCGCCACCTCCCTCACCTCCGAGGGCTTCGGCGTGGGAGTTCTTGAATCCTTTTGAGAGTTATGAAAAGTACTATCCTCAGTACACGCCGAGTAGGGACTCGAAGGAATTGAGGGAGGAGGAGGGGATTCCGGATTTGGAAGACGAGAAGTACCAAAACGAGTTTGTGAAGGAAGTACATGTAGATCAGAAGTTTGTTGATACCAGTGGTGGTGGTGGTGGGAATTACTCGAAATCAGTTATGATGGAGGATGGCGATGGCAAGGTTAGTGGTGGTGAAGCTCAGGCCTCGCATTACGAGGCTAGGCCTAGCGCGTCGTTGGATAATGAGAGAATGGAGTTTGATGTTCGTGTTGTGGATAAGAAAATAGTTAATAATGATATGGGTGAGGATAGAAGCTCTGGATTCACGGGTCGACCACGGGATCCATCTCAAGTGGCTGTTGAGATCAAGATTCAGTTTGAGAGAGCTTCTGAGTGTGGCAATGAAATTGCAGAAATGCTTGAAGTGGGAACTGTTCCTTATCACCGGAAATACGGTTGGTGTCATCAAGATTGCTTTTTTATTACTGTTATTAGTTGATTAGTTTTTGTCATTTACTTCGCTTGATCTGTTGAAGTAGCTAGTTAGGTTTGTGAGGTGTGGGATTAGATATGTTAGATTTAAGTAGTTTAATAGTTCGATTTTGTTCGAAGCAGCTTCAAAGCTGTTGCAGGGACTTCCTGCATCATTGTCTGGGGTATCCTCACTACCGTCTACTTCAGGAAGTGCCGGTGAGGCCTCTTCCTCGGTTGATAAGTATGTAGGGATTGATGAGGATTTGGCCATAAGATCAAAAAATCTTTCGTCAACCTTGCACAAGTTGTACCTTTGGGAGAAGAAACTCTTTAACGAAGTCAAGGTATGTTGTTGTTTGTTGTTTTTTGTCATTAATTTTGCATCTTCTTTTGACTTGTTTATTGTGGTTGAGTTTCTTGATCAATTCGAACTTTTCCTCATCTGTAAACTCTTCACCCAACCCAAGCCCGTTTTAATGCAAAAAAGATAAAAAACAAAGAGAGGTATGGGAGAAATTTGGGGAAGAAAAGCCCTTTCTATTTTGCTTCACCGAACAGACTGTGGCTGTTTTGTTCAAGCTTAAAGTACGTTTAATTTAATTGACATTCAATTCCACGCTTTTGGGATTGTATACTATTACATGATGCACCTTGTTTATTTGTTGATTTAAGTGTAAACTCGTAATAGTTTTATGAGTTTACTTAGATGTTTAACCAAGGGAAATGGTGATTTCTGTAACCACTATTTTTGCTGCTTTCCTTTGAGTGAATGCTTTACCAGAATAAGAACTAAAGTTACCATGCCCAAATAAGCTATTTAGCATTTCTGATCATGTGAAACAACACCCATTCGCCAAAAGAATAGCTTGATTCCATTTTGGTTTTTTTGGTGTATTCTGGATTTGTTATATGAAGATATAGCAAATATCTAATATTAGGGATTGTATCTTTCTGATTGCCAACTATGTTTGATGGTTTGTCTTTTGCAGATTGAAGAGAAAATGCGAGTAGCTCATGAAAAGAAATGCCGTAAACTAAAGCATTTAGATGAAAGGGGTGCGGAAGTTCAAAAGGTCCATGCAACTCAAACAGTAATCAGGAGTTTGTCCACAAAAATAAGAATGGCAATTCAGGTTGTGGACAAGATATCTATTACAATAAACAAGATTAGGGATGAAGAGCTGTGGCCACAACTTAATCAATTAATTGAAGGGTATGTTAAATTTTATCTTCATTAAAGTCTTTTGCGGCCTTTTTCCATCTTATGATCTCTTTTGTACTTTTAGTTCTCACCACTGGCAGAAATACATTAGATTATTATTTACTTTTTTTTTTCTTTTGTGAGATGTATTACTTTATTCTTTGTTAATTAGTTATACGTTATTACTCCAATTTTATATCTAACATGTGGATATGTTCGTCTAAATTTTGAATATTTTATTTCTTGGGTAAGGCATGGTGGAATCATTTGGTTTGTCTGTTGATATTGGGGCAACTTAGGATCTAGTTGACTGCTTTATAACCAGCCATTGCATTTATGGCTAGTGTTGAAAAAACTTGGTGATAATTGCTTGATGGTGCTGGAGCATTGAAGCTTTATGAATGGCAGTCATATGTAAAAAGGAAAAAACAAATTCAAAACATCTCTAAGTTCAACTTGTTATTCCTTGTTGTCTTTCTTTTTGTGTTTGTGCTGATATAATAAATACGGACAAGGGTTTCTGGAAGAAACGTGGAAGCTAAAATTTGCAACTTTGTGATCCTTTTAACTGGAATCTTTCAACTAATCATTGCTGTTGGTTTTACTGGTTATCCTCATGGTGCTTTGTCTGGTATTTATTTTCTCAGGTTAAACAGAATGTGGAAAAACATGCTTGAATGTCATCATAGTCAGTGTCAAGCTGTTAAGGAAGCCAGAAACTTGGGTCCCCTTGGATCTGGGAAAAAGCGTAGCGATTCTGATCTTGAAGCTACATTACATCTCGAGCGTGAACTTCTTTCTTGGATTTCAAGCTTCTCTAGTTGGATTAGTGTCCAGAAGGGTTATGTGAAAGCCTTAAATAATTGGCTTGTCAAATGTCTTTTGTATGAACCAGAAGAAACGCCAGATGGAGTCGCTCCCTTCTCACCTGGCAGGTTAGGCGCACCGCCTGTGTTTTTGATCTGTAATCAGTGGGCACAAGTAATGGATAGAATATCTGAAAGGGAAGTAATTCAGGCGATGTGTATTTTTGCCATGAATGTATTTCAGCTCTGGGAACATGATAAGGCAGAAATGCAGCAAAGAATGATGGCGAACAAGGACTTGGAGAGGAAAGCTAGAAACTTGGATAGAGAGGATCAAAAGATACAGAAGGAGATTCAGGCATTAGAAAAGAAAATCGTTGTGGTTGCTGGGGATGATAACAATCTCTCCCTAACTGGAAATTTTGTATATCCCAGTGACACTAAAAATAATAGTTTACAGGGGTGCCTCCAACGCATTTTTGAGGCTATGGAGCAGTTCGTGGCTAAGTCTATGAAAGCCTATGAGGAGCTTTTGCAACGTGCTGAGGAAGAGAAACTTGCCCGTGAACACGATAGAGTTCCATAGTGCTGACTATACGATGACATGTATGATTTTGTTGAACATACTTCTGCTGGCTTAGTCCTCATGGGATATTCCTGTTCTTGTGGCCCTGGTAAGATATTACTTGGTGACAATTTGGGTGACTTTGAACATTGTTGCCATTGTGGAATGTTACTTGGTTACCGAGGTAGGTGACCTTGAAGCCTAACTTGTTCGCAAACAATAGAGGCCCTGGTTTTATCAGGACAACCACCGATCTCTTCTCTGTCAAAAACTTGTAATTAAAGGAGCCAACGACTATAAAGAAGTGATTAGTCAAATTCGACTATAGTCAATAGCAAAGTGTTTCGGACTATAATCTTGGCTCGCATGGGAGCTGTACGAATATTTAAGCATTAAGTGTTGAAATATTACAAGAAAATTGGAATTGCACGAGCTGTTCAACCAGGTTGATTTGAGTGAAGAGGATCTCCCTATAATTTTGAAAAGTTGAGTTTTAAGTGTTGTTACATGGGCTATCTGGCATGATGCAAGTCATGGAAAACGCCCAAGCATCGATGTTGTACGGTAAATCTGTTTAATTTTCCTGTTTTTTTTTTCTTTATTTGCAAAATTTTTATATCTATTCATGTACAGATCCTTTCATTGAAAGCCCTTTCAATAAAAATGTTTATAATTGGCTAGTAGAAGCTGTGGACTTTTATCAGTTTATTTTGCGATCTACAAAATCCTGATAGCGAAAACAATTATGAAGAATGGTTCCACCTGTGCCATTGTTTTATACGGTTCACCGAAAGGCATCCATTGTTTGTTTCATGCATGTTTCATTTCTATTCAGATATTTATGCTAATGTATTGGTTTAATTTTGATGAATTGTTTGTTCTAGCTTGTAAATGAAAGTAGCAAATGCCCTTTTCCATAATTTTGTAGTCTAATGGTATTGGAATCGTTTGTAATGTTTGAAGGGTTGACTTATGATTTTTAGGTATGTTTTTTTAGCGTAATGATATTACAGTCATTTCTAATGTTAAGGGATCGAGATATGATTACCAGTAAACTACTATCGTTGTGATATCGCCTCAGGATCCGCACTTCAATGAGTCAGATTCATCTGAGCAAAAGCTGCATGCTCTGACATGACTGTAAGAATGCTGATTGAAGGTTGAAAAGAAATTGATGAAACATGGTTTTCAGTTGGTAATATCAGTGCTTTGATTTGGAGCTAAAGTAGTGTTTGTTGACACCATCATGAAGGATAATCCGAAAAGGGATGCTCTCAAATCACAGTAAAGATTCATTTCATATCTTTCTAGTCTATGAAGGCTTTGCATATATTCCTTCAGGGTTCAGATCTTTACCAACTGAGCAAAAAAAAAAATATCATTATAGCTTTGAATCTCTCTCCAATCATGAGTATTATGAATGATTGGAGAGTAGTATGAATAGCTGCTGCAAAACTATTTCGCTAGTCAGTTGATGATTGGTAAAATGTTTTTTTTTGTGTATTCGATTAATTTAAATGTTTGTTAATGTAGATTTAGTGGTAAATAGGGAAATAGACTATCGATCATAAAGATTGTAAGAGCATATTAAATAGTGTTCTTTATTTTAAATAACATTTTCTATATAAATAAAGAGTATATTTATATATAAAGTATAAGGTTCTTTAAATATAAACGTTTTCTTTTGAAAATAGAGAAAAAAATAAAAATGTGGTCCAAAAGAAGAGTGATTAAAATAGTGTAGAAACTTGAGCTTTATTAATTAATTATAAAAAAGATAGAGTATAATTAGTTCTCTAAATGCAAATAGTCAAAATTATTATTTATTTAAAATACATATTATAAAGAGGGTACTGGGGTTACAACATGATCAATAGTCTATCTATAATGAAGAGTAAAAATATATTATTTTATTTTTATTTATGTGTTAATTTTTTTTGAAATTTGTGTATTGGAAAGAGAAAGTATTAGAAAGTGAATATTTTATTGATAAAATAGATAAATAGTATTAGAGAGTGAATAATAACTCAATAAATTTGAAGAGTAACTGTAAATTTGTTAAAATTTTTAATTATTTTATTAATAAAATATTAAAAAAATGAGTTAGATTGTAGTAAAAGTAGAGTTGGGTTGAAAATTTAAGATGAATAATGAGATAAAATATTATATTTTGAGGAAAGAGTATGAGGAGATTGTTGGTGATGTTCTTATATCTTTTAAATCAACTCTTTATAATAGAGAAATTGTGATTTTTAAAGAGTTTATTGAAAATGTTCTAATGTAGATTATGTTTGAATTTATAATACATTCTTTTTCAATAATATTTATCAAAAGACTTAGGGCTTGCTTGGTTGGAGGTAAATGGATGGAGAAAGTGCTTCGTCCCATAAAGTTGGTAAACTTTTTTTTATTTAGTTGAACAAAAGAAGTTGAACTTTCCAGGAAGTTAAGTGTTTGACTTCCCTTTGACCTCGAGAAATAATTTTTCGAAGAATGGGTTATGAAATCCAACTTCCTTAATAACCAACCAAGTATTTTATAAATATATCATCAAAATACTATTTATTTATAATTTATTTATTTTTAAAATTTTATAAATTATTTCAATAATAAATATTTTGATAAATTATTTTTATAAATATTTTTTGATAAATATTTTATAAATAAATTTTAATTTTATATAATTTATAAAAAATATTTTATATTTTTAAGATTTCAAAATATGTTTTATATGAAATATTTTCATTTAATTAAATAAATAAATTTTGTCGAATTTTTAAAAAATTAGTCTTCATTATAGAATTGTGTGAAAAAATAACTGTAGTTTTATTTTTCATAAGAAGAAAAAATATGTTATGTAATAAAAATAAATATTTTTCTTTAATTTTTTTATATTGTTAATTTAAATTTAATAAAAATATGAGTATTATTGATTTTTTTCAACTAATTTTCTGGGAACTATAGTTTTGAACCAAACACAATAAGTTACACTTTTCAGCAATTTAATATGTTAACCAAACACATTCGTAAGTTATTTCTCAGGAAAGGAAAAACTTCCTGGGAAGTTGATCCAAACGAGCCCTTATATGATTAATAAATTATGATTTCATAAATAAGTATGGTTATCTTTTTCTTTCTAATATGTAGGGTGTTAAATGCAATTTAATTCTGTAATCTGTTAATCAATTTGTTAGAAACAACACTACTACTGTGAAAGTTGAAATGCATGGCCATTATTACTATTATCATAGGTTACCCATTAGGCCATTCCTAGTTAAGTTCTGATCTTTTCTTATTTATAAAAGTATTAAATATTGCAAATAAACTGCCCCTTTTCTAAAACAATTTAACAGAATCACCATAAACGTTTACTGGAAAGAAGAAGCCATTCTTTTGTGTGACCAACAACTTTGATAAATTCTTTTTAAAAATATCTGAACTGACCTTCCCAGTTGCGAACTCGATAGTGTCACACAAAAAAAAACTTGTCTTTCCTTTACCAAGTGGCAATTAAATATTCTTGCAATTGCAACATAAAGATTACATTGAACGCGATGCTATGATTAATCAAATATCAATCAGTGAGGTTACTGTAGTATTAATCAACATCGACTACTCTCTCTTGGTGTATGTCCAGTCGCCATACCAAGTTACCTTATGAACTTCTCAAATTTAGCATTATCAAGTTATTTAGTGAATATGTCCGCAACTTGGTCTTCGGTCTTGACGTACTTCATCTGGATCTCACCTCGCAACACTTTGTCTTAGAGAAAATGATAATTATCATTATCATTTTCTCTATATAAGAAATAGTTGCTGGATTAAAAAAAGTAAAATTCTTGTTGAAAAAAAAAATCTAAAATTTGACTATGTATGGTGGTGATGTTATATTTTATAGATTATACGACTCTTATTAATGAATTTTACAAGAAGATTAAGTTACTTCTCAAATCTTGTTTAGAAAGAACTATATAAATTTGAACTTGAATGAAGAACTTTTAGACGAACTAGTTTCTTTTGGCTAAAATAGCAACCTTATTTCCATAGTCACTATTTTGCATAAAAAATACTGCACAATCTAAAATATAAACACACTTAAAATCGGTTTTTATGACATATGGAATCCACTTAAGTCTAAGAATTCAAGTTGTATTGTGATACTTATTGCGAAACCAAAGAAACGAGGGGACCGAAACAAAATCCAATGAGAAGAAAGTCCCAAAACAAAACCCAATGGCTAAAACTTGACTTTGGCGATGGTGACCAAACTAAATCTAGTGGCCAAAAGTTGCCTTGGTCACCAAGTTGTAATACTTGGGGCTTAAGTCTTCAAGAAAGTGAGGCACGTTTAACACACAAAAACCCTATGTTTTTTTCGATATATATAAAAATGACTCAAAATATTTTAGCTGCTTCTTGTTAGATCGGCTCAGTTTGAAACTTTTGCTTTTCTGATGAAACACTCATGGCGATTGCTTCTCTGCAGGAGCAACTGTCGCTTCTCTCACTCATTCCGTCGCTTCAAGATATCCTCTTCAACAACGATCCCGTCTCTCTGCCATTCTCTTCGCTCTCTCCCTTCACCCGCTCACCCTACTTTCGTCACCACCACCAATCCTTGGACTCACGAAATTGCTTCTAATTTCTCTTCTGAGCCCCTTGATGAACCCCACCAGGGCTCACATAACCATTTGCTCGTATCTGATATTTTCACTAAGTTCTCTAATTCCAATGATATTGACAAAGAATTGGAATTGAAAGGATTGGTTATTGATGAAGATATGGTAGTGGACGTGTTGAGTTCTCTTCAGTCTAACCCAACCGTGGCTTGGCATTTTTTTGATTGGGTTTCGCAAAGGAATAGTGAGATATTGTGCTCAAAAGGGTATGCATTAATGCTTAATATTTTGAGTTTCAAGGGCTATGATAAAGACTTTCGGTATTTGGCTGAAAAAATGAAGCGTAAGGCCTTGTTTGGTTGATGGTTTTTTATGGTTTTATAAAGTATGATATAGTTAAATTCTTGTTTGTTTTGATTTTTTACAGATTTATGGTATGGTATGGTATGGTTTTCAATGGTTTAAAAACCATGAATTTTAACAAATTTTGTAAACCACCAAAACGGTGTTTATAAATTTAACATTTCTAAAATACCCTGAGGAATACCATAAAATATCATACTATACTACTAAATGAGGTTATTGTAGTCATTTTATCAATTCTACAACCATTTCATACCACAAAACTAAACAAAAATAATTATTTAACCATGTTATACTATACTATCTTCTCAAATACAGTAAATAGTAATTACAGTACCATACCATACAGTATCATATTATACCATACATTAATAAACTATACTGCTAGCCATCCAAACAAAGCCTAAAGGTCTTGATCTTCCGTGGTATAGCCGTCCAAGGTATAGCCGTAAAAAGGTGTCAGCCAAGCTTCAGTCGTCCGAGGAGTTGAAAGACTTTTCCGCAACAGGTAAATCCATAGAAGAGATTGGTTTAGAGTTGAGTGGGATTATTAAGAACGGAATAATATGGTGGGGTTTCGAAAGGAAAATTAAGGAATTCAATGTAGCATTTTCGAGTCATTTAGTGGCAGTTGTGTTGGATAATTTGGCGACGAAACCCCTTGTAGCATATGATTTTTTCAAGTGGCTTCGAGACCAGAGTGACATTTTTGAGCTTGTTGAGAGAACTTACAATTTAATGTGTAGGATATTCGTAGAGGAAGATATTGACAAATTTTGGAAACTTGCTGATCAAATTTTTTTTATTGTGGGCATCAAATGGAACTAGAGACATTCAACAAGGTTTTTGGATTTTCCCTGGAGCAGAAAATGATGGACAGTGCTGTCCGTCTCTACATTTATGCAAAGGATGGTCTCGTCGATGAATTACCTTCCGAGCAATGCTGTACGCTTTTCTTTGATAAAATAATTTTCGGTGGGGAAAAGATGGACATGCAACTGTTCTCCAAAATTGCGAGAATGTTTTAGAGATTGAGTCAAAGTTGCAAAAAGAATTGGTCTTTGACATGGATGTTAATTTTGTGATTCCTAAAATCACTACAAATAGGATTTCAAGATTTGATATTTCTTCAATATTTGAATTTATTACCGTATTTGAATTTATTATGTAACCATCCTTCCTAATTTTTGGCTTAGTTTGGTAGTGTGTATGTCTATATAAAGGCATATGAGAAGGGAAATAATATAAGGAAAAATTCATTCCAAATATTCCAACAGTGGTATTAGAGCTCTTTTCTTGAGGGATCAGTATGTGATTGAAAGAGGCTTCAACCATGAAGAAAAAAAAGAAAAAAAAAGGAGAGTGGTAGAGATTGAGAAATACAGTGCAAGTTGTTGAAGAGAAAATACTTTTTCAGCTAGATGGTGAGAAGTGCACCAAGACGTATTATGGAGAGAAGTTCTCCATGAAACCAAATTGAGTTTGCAAAGAGAAAGTGCTCCACTGATTTGAGCTTTTGGAGAGAGGTGCTCCAGCAATTGAAGATTGATGACAAAGTGCATCGACAAATAAGTGTTTGTGATGAGAAGTGCATCATGTAGCGGATGTGAAGAGACATGATTCACAAACTTGAAAAATTATGGAGAGATGAAGGATTATGGAGAGAGGTGCTCTTTGCTCCATGAAGTTTTTTGCAATTTTGAATCAAGAGGAAATGTTAGAGATTAAGTCAAAGTTGCAAAAAAGAATTGGTCTTTGATATGGATGTTAATTTTGTGATTCCTAAAATCACTACAAATAGGATTTCAAGATTTGATATTTCTTCCGCATTTGAATTTATTATGTAACCATACTTCCTAGTTTTTGGCTTAGTTTGTTAGTGTGTATGTCTATATAAAGGCATATGAGAAGTGAAATAATATAAGGAAAAATTCATCCCAAATATTCCAACAAATGTTCACTAATGAAGGAAATGTAGTGATAGATACAATGGTTGATTCAATCCTCAAATCACTAACAGATGCTGGTCAGTTAGGTTTCTTCATTGATAGGTTCAAGAAGAGGGATACCTTGAAGAAGAAGAATGAGATCAAATTTATCCCTGATGGTGCCGTAAAGAGGATAATTCTTCGGATTCTTTGTGTAATTGCCCAGAATTCCTCGATAGAAACTGGAAATTATCTGGATGATAGGGTCTGGGATTCTTTAAGATACAAGAACAGTTGTTACAGAAATCCGGATTTTGAAAAGGCATGTCATGTATTCCGAAAGATTTCTGAAGAAAAAGGGAGTGTTATGCCGGTTATTTGCTGGAAAAAATGGTGGAGGTTTACCGTCAGGGTTTAATGCCAGAGGATTTTACGGAGGTAATTCTGAAAGAACAGTCTCTGTTTCCTTCGTACATTGATTTGATAAAACAGTCTCTATTACACGATGGTTTTCATGTTGCAATGGAACTGTTTGAACTTGTTAAGAAGATGGATTTCCATCAGTAGTTGTGCCATTTGTTTTCCCCCTGGCAAGACATGGAACTTGTGAACAAATGGATAAATTCATTCATGTCGCGGCGAAGGCGAAGTGGGCGCCGGAGAAGCTTGGTTCGGTTGTGGTTGTGGAGTTTCTTAGAATGTCCATCCTTTTAAGAAGGATTGATAAGGCAGAATATTTTCTGTCTAGATGCCCGCCTTACGTTCGAACTGATCCTGAAGTTCTGTACTACATTACCTTGCGCTGCGATCCCGAGATTAAGAAGCGTCTCCTTTCGGTATTGGAGTCTGGTATATATGAAGAAGAAGCCTCTTCTACTCGAACTGATGAATATATCGTTTCCAGTACGTTGAATACTGTTTGCAAAACCTTCCATTAATTCATGTTTTCTTGTTCGTTTTCCTTTCCTTTTGAATAACTCAAATTAATTCCCTGTAGAAAGTGAAGATCCTGAAAGCCAGCAGCAGGCAATTGTAGCTGTAGAGTAGTACAGGCTTCTCTTCTTCATACAAGAAAGTATTGAGTTCGAGTGTTCAAAAGCTTCTCCAAAAGAGTTCTACTCATATTGTTGACAGCAGTGATTTAATAAAAAAACTAGTTTCCAAGACATGCTATTGTAATTATGTTTCTAGTTTACAGTTCATGTCATCATGTGCAATGCTCAGGTTAAGTTTGTTCAATGCTCTAATTGAAATCAATAAAAGTCATAGTAAGCCTAGCTACGAGATGAGCTGATAAGCCTAGCTACAAGATGAGCTGGCAATAGTGCTAATGTTTTTTTATTATTATTACCCACTTAATTCTGTGTTTTTTTTCTTTGAGGTGTCTGTCACACAGAAATGTAAAACATTATTTCGAGTTGATAATCACATACACATGCTCAAAACTAGGTTGTTTATGGTAGATTGCTGATGGTAAAGTTGATAGATTTAAGAGTGTAAATGAGTCAATTAGCTCATGTTTAGTTCGATAAGAGCTTTTTTAAGGTCAACTTGACTTGAACCAAATTTGAACAATGACAATTCAACTTATTAGACTCGTAAACAAGATTGATAATGAATTCTAATATAAAACTTAATAATAATTGGAATTTTAAGTCATCAATAGACTTGTAGTTCATTGATATTGCAGTTAATCCCAATGTTAAGGATCATGAGCCCAAATCACCGTAAGAACAAATAAAATGACTGGTAAAAAAATTTCAACTTTAAGTCAATACATGATACATATTCATAAAACTAATTATGTAGGTTGTTTATATAAAAAAAATTATCAGTATATTAGTTAAATAAATTTATCACTAAGTTATAAACGATTCCAATAAATGAGTTCAACTAGACTTGTAAACTTGATTTAAACATATAAAAATTTAACTTGACTTAGCTCAAATCGTAAAAGCGCCGAATTCAAACAAAATAAAAACCTCGGTTATTAAAGGACTAGAGCTTTTTTTTTTTGAATAATAAAGAAAAGCTTTATTAATGATTCAGCAAATCCAACATCAAAAGTTCCTCCAAAAATTGAGGAGGTTCAACAAAAACAATAGAGCAAGCATGGGAACAAGGAGCTCGAGCAATCGAATGAGCCACCTCATTGGCTTGTCTCCTAACAAATTTGACTGAGAAATTCTCTTCAAGTCTAATAAGATCGCGACAGTCCATGATTGTACTACCAAATTTAGTTCAGTCTGATCCATGTGATTGAAGCGAGTCGACCACAGTTTTGCAATCCAGCTCAAAACATACATTTTGTAGTGACAAATTGATGACCCAGGATAGAGCCTCCTTCAATCCCAAAGCTTCAGCTTCTCTGACAGAGAAAGAGCCTTCAAGATGCATTTTCTGTGCAGCAACTAAGTTGCCCTCCTCGTCGCGGATAATCATGTTGATCCCCACAGAGTGTCCGTGTAATGGAACAGCTGCGTCAATATTGCACTTGGAAGAACCAATACTCGGTTTATCCCATCTGAAAATGCATTGTTCTTCCATTCCACCATTCCCCCGAGCATTCCTGTCACTTCTCACCCTCAACCATTCTCGAAGAAAGCCCATGGCAACTTCTACAGCCTTGGCAGGAGGGAGATGTTAGAATAAACTGAAAGACACGAATGAGGAAAGGAAATAAAATATCTTAGAACTCAATAGGAGAAAAGATTACAGAAACAGTTTAT
>CAODLS015144055.1:0-21795 GCA_948243855.1 Flueggea neowawraea
GACTGATGACAAGACATAAGCAAAGGATTGTTGTCACAACTCATTAGTCGTGACCATGCAGGATGCGCGAGATGCTTGCTAGTGGATGAAAACCTTGGAAGCGGGGCAGCTGAAGGTGTGAGTACGTGTCGCATGTGTTGCGTTTATCTCGAGTTAGGCATGCCGACCCAATTAAGTTTGAGGAGCTTGTCGCTGGTCGAGGACTTGACTATGAAGGTTGGCGTACCATCCTGGGCATCACATTGGTCGGGAGTTGTCCCCTCCCCTGATGAGCCCAAAGGAAGACCAAACCAATGAGCATCAAGACTGATCATGGCTTAACCTCGGGAGTATAGGAGTCCCAGGGTGCCGCACTGGGAAGTCCCTACGCCAAGACTCTAACCCCGTGACAGAATGGTATCAGAGCCATTTGTGCACACTGCATTGCCAATTGCGATTCCTGAGGGACACGAGGAAGAGCTCACATCACACTCGCATCCTAAACACGTGGGTGGTCGCAACCAGGTCCTCAACACCTCGAGGACGCTTTGGCAGAAATCTGCAGTGAACTTCACCAAGCGCTCACTCCCACATAAGGCGGGTCCGACACATTCTCGGACGAGCTCACACAACACTTGCACCCTTTCGCCAACTGGGGGTGTCCGCAAGTGGGTCTCCCCGTTGGAGATGAGGAAGACGACTATGCATGGCAGTTGGGCACAGATCTAGGCTAATCTTTGAAGGTCAAAAGTCCCCCACATGCACGAGGGTGTGCATGAATTGAGTGGGGGAGAATATCACGACTCGTTAGTCGTGACCATACAGGATGCACATGATGCTTGCTGGTGGATGAAAACCTCAGTAGCGGGGCAGCGGAAGGTGTGAGTACGCATCGCAGGTGTTGCGTCTATCTCGAGTTAGGCATGCTGACCCAATTAAGTTTGGGGAGTTTGTCGCTAGTCTAGGACTTGACTATGAAGGATGGTGTACCATCCTGAGCATCACACTGGTCGGGAGTGATCCTCGCTCCCCTGATGAGCCCAAGAGAGGGCGAAACCAGTGAGCATCTAGACTGATCATGGCTTAACCTCGGGAGTACGAGAGTCTCGGAGTGCCGCACGAGAAAGTCCCTGCGCCAAAACTCTGACCCCGTGACATTATAGTCAGAATAGATTTAACTTTATACAGACATGATTTAATAAATATATAGCAAATTTTGCTTGAAAGATCAACTATATCTAACCTTATTATATCCATAAACCCCAAACTATTTAACTTTGCACTTCACCAATCCTTTGATTTATTGTTAACACCCTAACTAAACTAAAACATATATAGTTACTTTTTTTAAAAAAAAAAGATATATCTAGTTACTTTTGTGATTGTGAAAAATAAAATATATATTTAACGAGTTTATGAAACATAATAAATTGTTCAAAGGTAATGGAAACACAAAATAAACAATATACAGGTCGATTATACATATACAATTTTTTAGAAGACTAATAACACAAGCTTGCTTGGTTCATCTTTTTAAAAAGTTAATTCCAGATAAATTATTCTCCCAAGAAGTAATTTAAATTTCTGAATATTATACCTCATGTGCGCTTGGTTAGCAATATAAATTCCCGAGAAGTACGAATTTTTTGTGTTTGATTCACAAACATACTTCTGAGGAAGAGAAAAGAATGTCCAAAATGTCCTTGATATTATTAGAACACAATATTTATAATACATACAACAAATTTTTTTAGAAAAAAATAGTTGCATAATACATGTTTAAAAAATAATTATTTAATTTTATGATAAATAAAAAATGTCGTATATTAAAAGTGAATTTTCTTAACTTTTGTAAAAAGTATGCATAATATATATTACAAATTTCAGATAACGAATAATTTTTTGTTTCTAAGAAAATAAATATTATTTATTCAATCCGGTTTTCCTCGACACACGGCCAAAGTTTGTTGTCCGTGTCTTATGTTTCTCGTTTGTGTCTTCGCATCTGAAGGGTCTAGGACATGAATTAGGGTTTTGGGTGGTTTATTTTGGTTAGGGTTTCATTATAAACTTTAAATAGGTGATTTGAGAACAATCTTGTAGGCCTTTGAATGCCGGATTGGCTCTGAATAATAGAATTACTATCTATCTGCCCGTAGACATAGGTCAATTGACCGAACCACGTAAATCTTGTGTTCTTGTGTGATTTTTCTTGTTTATTTCCTCGTTCTTCTATCGCCTGATTTTCTGACAACTGATATCAAAGCCACAGAAGTTTGTTCAGAAACTCTTGGGTTCGTTCTGCAGAAAAAATATGTCTTCATACAAATTCGATATTGAGAAATTCAATGAGTCGAATGATTACACACTGTGGAAGCTAAAGATGAAGGTGATTCACGTTCAGCAAAAGTGTGAGGATGCGTTAGAAGGTGAAGAGAAATTACTGGTAGAACTGACAGCGGCTCAGAAAGTGAAGGATGTGAAGAGAGCACATAGTAAAATTGTATTGAGTCTGACAGATGAAGTATTGAAGAAGGTAGCTGATGCAACTACTACTACAGCAGGCTAGTGGCAGAAGCTTGAGAGTAAGTATCAGAAGAGATTCCTATCGAACAAGCTTTATCAAAAAAGACGATTGCATACCTTGAAGATATCAGAAGGAATGCAAGTAAAAGAACATCTTGATAAATTTAATAGGATTGTATTATATTTGAAAGGTGTTGATGTTGACATTGATGAAGAGAATAAAGCTATATTTCTGTTATATTCTTTGCCTGAATTATATGATAATTTTATTGATACTATCATGTACGGTAGAGATAAAATCTTTGTTAATGATGTTAAGAATGCTCTGTTGTCGAAAGAATTGAAGAGGTTAACTTCTAGTTCAGGTGGAGACATAGTGGAGTCCGAGTTAACCATGAGTATAGATAATAGAATGGGAAAGAATCATGGATTGAGGTATTATCACTGTAAGGAGATTGAACACATGAAAAAGAAGTATCCACATAAGGAAAACAGAAAGGAATCAAGGGCAATAGTAGTTCAGAATGATTCTGTGGGTTTTCGGGATAATTTTGATGAGGGAGAAAGTAATGAAGTTTTAACAGTTACTACACCTAGATCTGAAGATAGTAGGATTATTGACACTGGAGCAGCTTATCACATGATCTTTTCTAGAAAATTGTTTGATTCTTTTAAAGAATGGAAGGACAGTGTGAAATTATGAGATGGTGAAAAGCTGAGTGTTGAAGATAGTGGCTCTTTAAAGATCATGATGCATGACAGGATAGTCAGAAAACTTGATGTTTGGTATGTCCAGAGTTGCATAGGAAAATGATTTATGTTGGTGCCTTAACTAAGCAAAGTTAGGGTTTCTCTAGAAGAGATGGGGGAATTCTAGTGTTCAAGGGTTCTTCGGTTGTGATGAAGGACAGATTGCAGAATGACATTTACACCTTGATTGGTAACTCGATAGTTGCTAATGAATTAAGGACTGTTGTGAGTTCTGCAGAAAAACGGGTGGAGTTTGTGATCGAGACTCCGGAACAGGCAAAGATCGATCAGGTTAATTCATGAAGGCTAACAATAAGTGTACCAAGGCATGATAATTGTGTTGGTGATGTAAAAAGGCAATCACTGGAAGACACAGGAAAGATGCGGGGTGGTGTGTTGTTAGGAGTGGATGAAAAGCTAGCTAGTGGATGCAAGTTCGGCTTAGACTTGGTTCGTTGTTGCAGAACTTGAGACCTTTAGAAGTGGTTTGGCAGAGTAGTGATTCGGGGTTCAGAGTTATACATGGAAGAAAATTCACTTCAAAATGGAGAATTGTTGAGGTTGAAGTGAGTTTTCTTAAACAAGATTGAAGTCATATTGATGTTTGATGAAGCAAAGTCGAAATGGGACAGATTGGAGAAGAAAATGAGGAGTTTTGACGGAACCAGTAGAGAACATGACCATGTCCCAGACAGTGTTGTGCCAAAACTCGGTTTTCCTCGACACACGACCAAAGTGTGTTGTCCGTGTCTTAAAGGCCATGACTGTGTCTTATGTTTTTCGTCCTTGTACTCACATCTGAAGGGTCTATGACGTCAATTAGGATTTTGAGTGGTCTATTTTGGCTAGAGTTTCATTGTAAACTATAAATAGGTGGCTTGAGAACAATCTTGTAGGCCTTCGAACGCCAGTTTGGCTCTGAATAATAGAATTACTAGCTTTTTGCCCATGGACATAGTCGATTAACCGAACTACGTAAATTGTGTTCTTGTGTGATTGCTCTTGTTTATTTTCACTGTAATATCCCATCGGATTCTGACATAGGTCTCTGTAATTTTTTTTCATCTCCGATCCGATCCTTAGGATTCGAAGACGTTGCTTGGATGTTGGTGGTGTTAGAGAACCCTTTTTGTGTTAATAAACTTGAAATTACTTGAGTAAGTCGTGAGTTACTCGAGTGAGCGTGGGTAGTTACTCGAGTAGGATTTCATGTTACTCGAGTAATCGGGAGTGGGTGCATACTTCATGATGTTCTGGGATCGAGACTTCCTCTAGTAAGTTTGGACTTACTCGAGTGAGCTGGGTCGAAATTCTCTTTTGAAGCTAGACTTACTCAAGTAAGCTTGAACTTACTCGAGTGAGCGAGGCTGAGATTCCCTTTGAGGTAAGAGTTACTCGAGTAACATTCTGAGTTACTCGAGTAAGTACTGAAATAACTCAGGCATTTAGCAAAACGCTGTGTTTTGTTGTCTAGGTCTATTTAACACCCCCACCCGACTCTTCTTCGTCATTTACTCCTCCAAACCACCACATTTACTCTGAAATTCATCTCTTCCTTCTCTATTGCATATCCTTAATTCCTTGAGGTAAGATCTATCCTTTTCAACTCTTGTTGCTTCCATTTTCTTTTTGAATGCATTGTTTTGTTGTGCATTTTTGGGAGTGAGCTAGAACTAGGGTTTCAGATTTGGGGTTATTCTTGATGTTTCTGATGGGAATGAGTGTTAGGGGTAATAAAATCGGGACTTTAGGAGTCTAGAAACACCTAGGTTAAGCTTGAAATCATAAGAATCGAAGGTGTTCATAAGTGGGTATGAACCACTTCGAATTAGGTTGATTTTGGAGTGATTTCAAGTTGCATTGTTGGATTGGAGTATAGAATAATGTTCTGGAGGTTATTTAGTACCAATGTGGGTGATTGGTAACGTTTTTGGTCAGTTGAATTGTGTTTAAGGAATTCTGGAGTTTTCTAGGCAGGAGTTCACTCAAGTAAAAACTTGGCTTACTCGAGTGAACCCAACATTGAATTACTCGAGTAAGTCATTTCTTACTCGAGTAAGTCAAGGGGGCAATTACTTGAGAAAGCCTCTAAATTACTCGAGTAAGCCGTGGTTTTAGGGGTCAAACTTGTAACTATTCGTGTTTCGTGATTTTTGAGAGAGTTGTCTTATTTGATGATTTTGACTACTTGGAGGACTAGTAGAACGCCTTAAGGACTGATTGGAAATTTTTGGAAAATATGACTAAAACATAACTTTACATGGGTCAGGAACCTAATTGTAATTTTACATAGATTCCAGATTTTGGGTCGAAAGTGATAGATTCTCTTTCAAGTTAGACTTTCAGTGGCATCGAGGGTCAGTATATGCATATAATATATTCGGTACCGCCACAGTACCAGCATCATTTTCTAATATATGTTATGTATGTATCTATTCTAGCTTCCTGTTCCTGCCAAAACAACCATCCACCTAGTGGGGTTTGACTAGAATGTCAACTTTGGACATCAGATGAGTGAAATGACAGTTTCAGACACATAGGTTGTGTATTCAAACTTATATAATTTATGTTGTGTCAAGATATGACATGAAATTTAATTAATAATTATTTGACTAATTATTAATCAGACTCATATGGTTTGTAATAACCAACATTTTTATTATGATAATATATATATTAGTATGTATATACATGTTTTCTGAAAAATATGAAAATCTATTCTGCATGAATTTTTGTTATATTATTCAAAAATAATATATTCTGATATAGGACACCTAGTTACGGGGTACATAATCTTTGGTATACTAATTCTTTGTCAAGGCTCTAATTACCAGGGAAAAGGGGTGACCGTGTATTCGGCCAAATACATGCTCTGTTTTGTCAGGCGGTGGAATCCACATTACTATTTTGTCTACTCTGGTCCCATACTCTGACTCTGATATATATATATATATATATATATATATATATATATATATATATATATATATATATATATATATACTGTCTGACTGCATGATATCTGCTTTAGGTGCAAACGTTTTGAAGAAACGATTTTTGAAAACTATTATGTATGTAGTTTGTATACTATATTATACTAGTATATATGTGTGGTATTTTGAACGTTTTCAAAACAGTCTTTGTAAGGCATGTATGAGGCAATCTGAAGTGTTGTTTTCTCAGTGGGTTCTGACCCCTTTTTTCTTTCTTGTCTATTTCCTTTAACTGTCTTACAAATATATTTTGACGCTCAGCATTTGTTCGACATCTTGACACCAGTGAAGCGTTCCTTGCTATTTAGTGAGTGCCCTTCTTCGGGCTCTACTTTCGTATTTTGTTATTAGAGTTTCACATCGGGTTGCTATGGAGATATTGTACTATAATTTTGTATTTTCTATACTATTTTCACTAACGGTTATGTTACTTTGATAGTATTATGTTTATACTGTTTTCTTATATATCGTATTATATTCATTAATGTTTTTGATAAATGAATTGTTTGGGTAGAATATCTGTATCTCCAAGGCTTGTGCGGGATGAACTGAGTTTTCATAGACAGTTCACCTCGTGCGCCAGTCACTAGCCCGACTTGGGTCGTGACATTTGCGTTCTTCTATCGCCTGATTTCCTAAAAGCTACAACGAGGAATTATATTCCCTCTCATGGCTTCATTGCCAATCTCTGGTTGTGCCATTACGACTCCACTAGTACTAACCATTATGGCCATGCAAATGCAAAAAAACCACCTTCTCCAAAATTAATCTTGCATGACACAATAAGACTAATACTCAACTAAATA
This sequence comes from Flueggea neowawraea, assembly GCA_948243855.1. NCBI lineage: Eukaryota > Viridiplantae > Streptophyta > Magnoliopsida > Malpighiales > Phyllanthaceae > Flueggea > Flueggea neowawraea. The sequence continues at coordinate 7,055 of CAODLS015144055.1, forward strand.
TAAAAAAAGTGATTATCAAACAAAGAATTATCATCAAATGTATCTTATAAGCAAATGGCAAACATAACTAGCAAACTTGCAGCAGAGTATCAGAAATTGCATACAGAACCATCGCAGCCGTTTACACTGCTGCAATAATCATATACGTAAAAAAAAGTATTAAGATATGACCAACCCAAGAGTAGCATTCATCAAAACAAGAGCAGTTCAGATGAATGATGAAAACAAACTACTGCAGAGCCAATTCAAAACCGAGACATAAGCTATCGCAGCGTCAATTCAGATCCGAGACAGAGCAGGGACGTAAACATACAAGTTCTTTAAATAACTAGTATATTTAGAGCAGATTACCAAAAATTGAGCACATAACTAATGCAGCTCGATACACAGGTTCAATAATCATACAAGTACAGAAGTAAAATATGACCAAGCCCAAGAAAGTAGAATTTATCAAAAGAGTGCAGTTCAGACACCACAAAAACAAACTATCCACAGGCAATGCGGACAATTGAAAATAACACAGTTGGGACATAACACAGTAGTCCATTCAATAACTAGTATATTTGCCTCAGAGTATTAGAAATCAAGCATGAAACTATCACAACCCACTACACAGTTTCAGTAATCATACGGGTAAATAATTGTCACATATCCAACCCAAGAAAGTAGAATTCGTCAAAAAAGTGCAGTTCAGACAAACAAAAACAAGCTCTCAAAAGGACTAGAATCACTATTTCATCTGCCTTCTTGACGAATCACTATTTTGCAGCAGACTAGTCTTTTTGCAATTATGGCACATTAAGCACTTGCAATAGCCCATTCAACAAGAAGCCACCAATATTTAGCTTCCAGAATAAGGTAAGAACAGACAAGAATAAAAAGGCAACAACTAGAATGGAGAGGGACCAGAGGACATCAAACCTCTTTATTTATTAGCCTATGAACATGCAGACAAAAAAATTGGCGTTTGCTTGAGCACCTTGGACACGCAGATACCGCTTAGCTTTTTTATTTTTCCTCGAAGAAGTTATAGGCTACACATAAGAATTTATCAAATGTACTTGAGCTTTGGCACTAGTGCAACCCAACACCTTCTTCGTCTCATAATAAGGCACCAAAGGAGGAATGAAAAAGACAGAACATATCCCTACATTATCAACCTGTGTAATTGGCACATGATAAAAAAAGGTAATTTTATCAATTCATTTTAGCAACATAGAGATTTGTTGTCAAATAGGCTTATACACAAATAACATCTCATCTAGGTCTCCTTTCACAATATAATGGATTAAGCAATGGACCATTAAACAACACAAGCCACCAACACTTTGTTGTTCTCTTTTTCCAATAATAGAAGCAACAACATGGGTTTGGGAGGGATCATAAAAAAGAGAACAAACCTCCGATTGACTATTAGCCCACAAAAAAGAGCATATGAAAAACCAAGGACAATTTGCTTGGGCCACTTAGCCAAGAAAGAAAAGACTTGGCCATTTAATGAACCACACAAACACAAATTTATCATCTATCATTGAAAGCTAGGACCAATATAGCTTATTGAACAACATTGTTCGTCTTATAATCAAAGGAGACAAATGGAAGAGAATAACTCCCATGCTTCCATTCCATATTGTAGTGCTTTGAGCACTATATTTCCCCATTAAAACAATAAGTTAGGGTTACCAGGCTATCAAAAAGAAGGCAAGAATGAGAAAGGAATCACCAAAGGAAGAGATCAATTCTCACTAATTTGCTCATAAAGAAGCAGATGAACAAACCCACGACAATTTGATTGAGCTTTAGCCACACAACATAGGAATTAACAATATGAGAGAGTACACAAATACAAATCATCGGGTTACCTTTGAGGGTTAGGCACCATCATAGCCCACCAAATAAGAAGCCGTAATTTTTATCTGATAAGGCATCATAGGAGGAACAAACCTATAAAAGGAATTCACCGTCTCATGAATAACAAAAATAGGAAACACCGATAATTTGTTTTAGCCACTTAGACAGAGAGCTTTGTTGTCTATTTTTTTTTTTTGTTCAAGAAGCGTTGTTGTCGAATAGGCTAACTTATCAATCTTCCCCATATGAACTACTGTTGTATAAGCCAATTAAACAAAAAGCTGCCAACATTTTTTCTATTTTCTTTAACAGAATAACAAAGCAATGATTCACCAGAATAAAGAAAAAGGCAACAACATGAGATAGAAACGAACGAGACGAAGAGAGCAAACCTTTGATTACCCTTAACAAGGTTTTCTCTTTGCATATAAAGAAGGCAACAATTAACCAGAATAAAATAAGGCAACAATGGACCAAACAATTTGCTTGAGCAACTAAAGATAGAGCTCAGTTGTGTGTAAACGGCTATACAAATAAGAATTTATCAATTCTTCTTTGAGATTTATAACTAGCACATCCCATCACACAATAAGCCAATCACAATAGGAAAGGGACCAGAAAGGACCAGAAATAGAGAACAATCTCTTGTTTAATCTATCAAAAGGCAGATGAAAAACTGGGACAACTTATCTTAGTTACCCTTCAATATCATAGGACAATTTAGTTCATTAACAATCTGTCACCTTTACCTTTGAAAAACAACTTCTCAGTTTCCTCCCAGAAGTAGTGGATTGAGCATCCATTTAATGACACAACCACCGTCTTTTTGGCTTTTTTTTTTTTCCAGAATAAGGCAAATGAAATACCGTATAAAAGGCAACAATTGAATCGAAAAGGATTAAATCAAGGCATATGAAAAACTGGCAACGATTTTCTCTTGGGCGTCTACCATGTATCAAGTGTAGAAACCAGTGTACAACTTCAGTTTAAGAAAAATGCACAATGCACATATCAAGCAGGTATGACCAACCCAATCAAACTCAGATAACCTGCAAAATACAGCAAATAAGAAGCCAATGCAAAAGATTGAAAAATATCAAGGGACTTACACATAGCAGTTCACTTTATAATGACTGCAAATTTCTCTCCGATTCCCTCCATATTCTAACGCTTAAGCCTAATAAACAAGAAGACAATCATTTCCTGCCCAAAATGACAGCGCATAGAGACGGAAACAAATCTCAAATTCATTTGCCAACAAAACAAGCAGACCAACAATTTAATCCAGCCACTTAGCAACTAAAGATAAATCTTTGTTGTTTGATAGGCTACCCAAATACAAATTGAACTCAGTTCCTTTTTGCATAGTAATGTTCTTTTGCAAGGGGCTAATTCTAGTCACCCCAAATAGTAAGGTAACTATTGACAGGGGGAGGGTCAAGACGGGCTGAATCTTTCAATCATCTGCCAGTAAATCAGGTAGGTGAAAAGTAATGTACTCAACTATCGGCTATTGGCTATGATTCAATTAGATAACCACCACATTGCAGTGCACTAAGCACATCTTTACTTGCTAAACAATAAACACCAATTTTCTTTTCCAAATATAAAAAGGACAACTGTTGAGAGGGGGCAAGGACATAAGAAAGAGAGCAATTCTCTATATTGATCAACCTACAAAACAAGCAGAACAAAAACAACGGGGTGCCATCAATTTGCTTGAGCGATCTGGCAACTATTGATAGAGTTTTGCTGTCTAATGGGCTATACTAATAGGAACTTTCTCAGTATCCTTCTACACTAGTGTATTAAGAACTAGTATAGCCCATTAAACAAAAAGCCACCACCATTTTTCCTTTTTAAATTTTCAGAGTAATAAGGCAACAATAGACCAAATTTAAAAGGAAATGACTGCAATGAGGATGACATGAGATGGTGAGGGACTAGAGGAAGAGAAATCTTACTGAATTAGCCTATGAACAGGTAGATGGAAAAACCGGCAACAATTTGCTTAAGCATCCAAGGCATGAAATATGCTGCTTAGCCTTTTCTTTCCTGACCAAAGATAACCTCCTTACCTGCATAATAGGCTACAGAAAGAATTCATCAGGCTTGTTTAAGCGTTAAGCACTAGTGTATCCTCCCAAACAACAAGCCCCAGTCCTTTCTCACAAAGCATAAGAGGAGGCACGAGAGACCAAATCTCTACATTATTTGGCCATAAAATAAGCCAAAAAATAGGTAATACCGTCAGTCAAATATTTTCAACATCTTAGATAGAACTTTAATGTGGAGCAGTAAACATCACAAGGTAATCAAAACAGCAGAGGAAGTGAACAAGAGTACAGAAACTATGTGTCGTATCTTCACACACGACGTGTAGCTGCTTTTTCTTACCTTCTTCCTTTGTTTTTTCACTCTTTTACACCACTGGGCTCTGCTGTTTCTTTGGTCCAAAGCACACTCCCACAAGAGAAAATTTCCGTTGGGACATTTTATTCTTTATGTCCTTGTATATGTGATGCACCAAGAATGTTTGTGTGGTACAATATTCCTGTATATATTCCAGCTTAGCATCAATGAAACGACGAGTCTGATTTTGACTACAATAAGGCAAAAAGACAATCATTTTATTTTCCCAGTAATAAATAGGCAAACATGAGATGGGGGACTGACCAGAGAACAAATCTCATTTTTAGTATTAGCCTACAAAAAGGCAGATGGAAACCAGGGGATAATTTGCTTCAACAACTTAGCCAAGAAAGATAGTCCTGAATCGTTTGATAAACTGCACAAACAGAAAATAATCAAATCCTTCTGCAAGTTAGGCACAGTATAGAAAAGAATAAATCTTTTCACAAACAACATGGATTTATCTTTTGCTTCGCTTCCATATCGTAGTGCATAAAGCACTATATTGCCCCATCAAAACATTAAGTCAGGTTACTGGGCTATCAACAAGAAAACTATTGAGAAAATAGAGACCACAAAGAGGACCATTCTCTTATTAATTTGCCTACAAACAGCAGATGAAAAACTTCTATTTGATTGAGCTTTAGCCATAAGACTCTGCATTGTGATGGACTATATAAATATGAATGATCGGGCTCTGTTTGAGGGTTAGGCACTAGCATAGCGGAACATAGCAAGCCACAATTTTTGTCCACTAATAAGGCATCAAAGAGGAGGAACAAGAGAGAGAACAAATCTCTAAATAGTTATAAAAGAAAAGCAGCCTATGATATGAAAAAACAGGCCACTTAAATAGAGCCTTGTTGTCTAATGTGTGCTATATAAACATACAAACTTATGCTTCTCCATTACAATACATCATGAACTAGCATCATATAAGCCAATTAAACAACGAAAAGCCAACGTTTTTTTTTCATATTTTTATTTCCAGATCAAAAAGGCAACAACATTACATCGGTAAAGGACCAGAATAGAGAGCAAGTCTCTTATTGATTAGCCCATAAAAAGGCATTTCCTTTTCCTGTTACCATAAAAAGAAGGCAACAATTCACCAAAATAATTAAGGCAACATCATCAGATGGTGGAGGGACCAGACACAGATCAAATCTCTTATTCATGAGAATGGGGAAGGGACACGACATAGAGCAAAATCTCTTGTTGATTAGCCTATAAAAAGGCAGAAAAAAAAAAGCAGGCAACAATTTGCTTGAGCAACTGAAGTTGGGGCTTAGCTATGTGAGAGGCAGCATAAATGTGAATTCATCAGCACTACTTTAAGCTGCCACTACGTTTGCTTGGAAGAACTATATTACCCCATCAAAACAATAAGTCCAGAATACCAAGCTTTCAATAAGAAGCTAACACTTGAGAGGAGAAGATCAGGAAGAGAACAATTCTCCTATAAATATGCCTATCAAGAGGCAGATTAAGAACCCACAGCAATTTGATTGAGCCAACATTTTTTTTTATTTCTATTTCTGGATTAAGAAGGCAACAATTACCCAGAATATAAAAAAGCAACAAAATTACATGGGTGAGGGACCAAACAGAGGAAGAAAACCTCTTATTAATTAGCCCATAAGAAGGCATTTTCTTTTCCAGTTCCCATGAAAATAAGACAACAATTCACCCAAATGATAAAGGCGACAACATCAGATGACGAAGGGAACTAAACGAAATCTCCATAATAAGAAGGCAACTAAACGAAATAAAAGACCTGGAAAATAGAACAAAACCTCTTATTAAATAGCCTGTAAAAAGGCAGAAGAAAAACGCAGCTATAATCTGCTTAAGCAACTAATGATATATGAGTTCATTAGTTCTGACTTAAGCTTTTGGCACTCGCACTACATAAATATGAGTTCATCACATAAAAAGCCACTTTCATAATCAGGGGAGGGACAAATTGTAGTGCATGATTAAATCTATAGGCACTAGTATATGAGCCATCACACATGAAGCCACTTTCATAATCAAGAGAGGGAGAAATTGTAGTGCCTTAAGCACTGCCCATTAAGTCAAGGTTACTGGGCAAAGGGCTCAGTTGTGTGGTAGGCTACATCAAAATGAATCCATCAGCTCTGATTTAAGCTTAACGCACTAGTATATGAGCCATCATAACAAGCCACTTTCATAATCAAGATGGACTAATTATAGTGCTCAAGGGAGGGACAAATTGTAGTCCCATTAAGTCTGGGTTACTGAACTACGGCCTTAGTTGTGTGAAAGGCCACATAACTATGAAATCATCAGTTTTGCTTTAAGCTTTAGACACTATTATATCAGCCACCACACAAGAAGCCACTTTCATACTAAGAAAGGGACAAATTATAGTGCTCAAGGGAGGGGAAAATTGTAGTGCATTAAGCACTTCCCATTAAGTCAGAGTAACTGAGCTAAGGGTTTAGCTGTGTGATAGGCTACATTAATATCAATTCATCAGTTCTGCTTTAAGCTTTAGCACTATTAATCAGCCATCCACAAGAAGCCACTTTCATAATCAAGAGAGGGACAAATTGTAGTGCTCAAGGGAGGGACAAACCGTGGTGCATTAAGCACTGCCAATTCAGTCAAGGTTACCGGGCCAAGGGCTTAGCTATGTAATGAACTATATAAATATGAATTCATCACCTCTGCTTTAAGCTTTAGGCACTACTATATCAGCCATCACACAAGAAGCCACTTTCATAATCTTGGGACGGACATATTGTAGTGCTCAAGAGAGGGACAATTGAGTGCACTAAGCACAAGGTTACTGGGCTAAGGGCTTAGTTGTGTGATAGGCTACATAAATATGAACTCATCAGTTTTGTTTTGAACTTTAGAAGCCAGTATATTAACCATTCACACAACAAGCCACTTTTCATAATCCGGGGGAGACAAATTGTAGTGCATTAAGCACTGCCCATTAAGTCAGGATCACTGGGCTAAGGACTTGGCTGCGTGATAAGCTACACAAATGGGAGTGTATCAGTTCTGCTTTAGGCACTAGCATACAAGCTCTCACACAATAAGCCACTTTTCCATTATCGAGGGAGGGACAAATTGTAGTGTACACAAAGCACTGCCCGTTAAGTCGGGGAAACTGGGCTACTGATTTGTACTCTGAATACCCCACATGAGAAAACAAAAACAAAAACCGCAATTTCGAATCGAAAATCTGAAAACACCAAATTTTAGTTGATCAGTTAAAAAACAAGGATGGAAACCCTGATGTTGGAAAATCTAAGAAAACCCAATTTCAATTGATCAGTGAAAAAACAAAGACGAAACCGTAATGTTGATATGTTAAAACAAGAGATCTTAGAAAACCAAGTTCTTTATCAGTCAAAACAAGAATCTTAAGCAACAATATAGCCAAAACACCAGACCAGAAAGAACTATCTTTGCCTTCTAATATGGAGAGTTTCTATATTGTAGTGCGCTAAGCACTATATTGCCCATTAATTCAAGGGGCTAACAATTCTTACATCGAATACCGCATACATATAAATAAAGACAGAGATACCAATTTCTGCTCAGGAATCTTGAAAGCCCTAATTTCTGACGATCGGTTAAAATACAGGAACGAAAGCTCAGATTTTGACCTAATTTGAACAAGAATCTAAGACACCAGATAAGAAAATACAATCTTTGTCTTAACTATATTGCCCATTAAATCAAAGACCGGGCTATCAGTTCTTACATCGAATGCCGCACACAGGTAAACAAAGACAAAGATACTTATTTCAAATCAGGAATCTTAAAAACCCTAAATTTCGAAAATTGGTTAAAATATAGGAACAAAAACCAAGATGTTTATCTGATTTGAACAAGATCTAAGACACCGGACAAAAAACCACTATCTTTGTCTTGTACTACATTGCCCATTTAGTCGCGGTCACCGGGCAATCAATTCTTACTTTGAATATAGCACACAGGCAACAAAGACAAAGATAGGAATTTTAAATCAGGAATCTTAAAAACCCTAAATTTCGATAATTGGTTAAAATACAGAGGCAAAAACCGAGATTTTGATCTGATTTGAACAAAAATCTAAGACACCAAACAAGAAACCACTGTCTTGTTGTCTTGCACCATGTTGCCCATTTAATCGAGGTCACCGGGCTGCTATCAGTTCTCACATCGAATACCCACACAGGTAAACAAAGACAAAGAGCAATTTCAAATCAGGAATCTTACAAACCCTCAATTTTGACAATCAATTAAAACACAGGAAAAAAACCCCAATTTTGATACGTTTAAGAAAACACACATTCAAAGAGAGGAGAAGAAGAAGAAGAAGAAGAAGAAGAAGAAGAAGAAGAAGAAGAAGAAGAATTACCTTGCAAAACAGAAGAGGGAGCATTAAATCCAGAAGATGAAAACCCTAAACCCTAAATTTTCGAGAGAAGAAATTTGGAAATCACGATAGATGATCCCACGAGGTCTGTAGTGCTTAAATATAAAGACACCTAAGGCGGTGCAGTGTTTATGTCGGTGGCACGGGTAACGTTAAAAATTAAACTATAAGCCTTTTTTTCTTTTGAAATTGAAAAATTTCGTGCCATATTATGTAACGTTAAAATTTTGATATATTGACATCGCATCTGCATCTTATAAGTTTTGAATATTAATATTCGTTTGAATTAATTTAATAGGTTTTTAATACTGTGCTAATTAATAAAAAGTACAATATGTGAATAAAACAGTTTTAAATTCGATACTACAAAAGTGTATTTTATAATATCCAAAACAAAACTCCCCCGTTCATTAATAACATAATTAAAAAATATTAATTTTAATAGTTAAACTCATTTAATTTTATAATTTTTTATTTATAATCTTTAAATAAATATATTAATAATTAATAAATTAATTAAAAATTATATTGTAATTTTGTTAATAATATAATAATAAAAAATATGTATCTATATTTGAAAACACTTAAAATAAAAAAGTATGTTATTATCATGGGATATAAAGTATATTTTACAATGTTTAAACGTTTTTTTTTAACAAGAATTAAGCATTCAATATGTTTATATAATGCTACTGATACGAGACCTTGTCTGGGAAACAAAGCAATGAATAACATATATTCTTAGCATTATCTTGTTTTACATTCATTTGATTTATTATTGCAACAAAATATTCTTGTAAAATGCTCAGTTTCACAAATGTGAACAGAAATCACCATTATCAAGCAATTATCCACATTTACAAGCCATTTATTTACGGTTCATGTGAAACTTGACATAACTACAACAGAAGTACGAGCCAGCCAGCCAAGGACGGAGCCAGAAACTCTTAGACGTGGATCAGGTTCATCTAAGGCCTCGGAAAGTTGAGACCCACCATTCAGAATATCAATCTTATGGAAACCCTGAGAATCATCAGGATCAGGTTCATACTTGTTTTTTGCTATCACATAATCATTATCCTGAGTATCATCAGGATCAGGTTCATACTTGTTTTAGATCCCTGGCACCTTAAGGTGATTAGCCTGAGAGTCATCAAGATCAAGCTCATACTTGTTTTGGATCCCTGGCACTTGAAGGTTATTACCTTGAGAACCATCAGGATCAGGTTCATCCTGGTTTTTTATTCCCATCACATGATTTTCATTACCCTGAGAATCATCAGGATCAGGCTCATACTTGTTTGGACGAAAATGTTCATCAGGATTGGGTTCATGCTCAGTTCTTTTTGGACGTTCTGTATCTACATTTTCTTTCTCAACGCAGTCCATGGCATCACCTCTATCATGCATGGTCAATCTAGAATCATCAGTGTCAGGTTCTTGATCTACTTCTGATGTTCCTGAACTCTTGGCAGAAACATTGGCCAATCTACGATAAGCAGCATCCACCGAAGATGCACGAGCACTAGCCAAGGGGTCTAAAACGTTTCCCCCAAGCTTTTGTGAGAAACTTCTACTGTCGGAAACATCAAAGTCTTCTTCATAATAGTCTTGATGTCTGACACCACTTAAGGTGTGGCCCCTTGATTTGGTCCAATCCAAATCATTAGCTTCCTGGTTTAGCTGCAACAACAACACAAAAATTTTATATAAAGCCATCCATGACAAACTTAACATATTAATCTACCTTAACACCAATAACATTCTGAACATGCATTTACCTATTTATCCAGAGCATAAAAGTTCGAATCATGTTCTGAGTGTACCATATGTGCCTGAATGGATGTACAAAAAAAATGATGAAAACAATTAAGAACAAAAAGAAAAAGTTCAAAAATAAATCAGAGACAGTAAAATCAGTGCACTAACCGAAGTAATTAAAAAAAGAAGCATTATTTGATAAAACTCACGAGTTCATGTAAAAGGGTCTTCGTAATGCTTTCATATTTCCTGAAGCCTTTGAGGTCATCTGTTCGAAGACGCAGAGATATCCCATCTCCATGATTCTGAAAAAGAAAACAGAGGAAATAAAGAAAATTATAAACAAATAAAATATAACTCCTGTATATATATAATTAGTTCTCACGCCTTAGAAGTATTTACCTTATTAAAACCAAGAATACATTTGGGGCTCACACCAACTTAACCAACCGGGGCCATCTCAGTCATAATTCCCACTCGCCAACGATGCTTCAATCATTAAAAAATTCAACATCAATAGACCAAAAAAAGATTCTTTAAAAAAGACAGTAACTTTTGAAATAGAATCAAATTACCTTGTTCATTATTGCAACAATTCCAGGATCAGCAGCAATCATGTGTATTAATCTCAATGCATTTGAAGCTGAAGGGTTTAACTGAAAATGGAGGAACCCGGGTAGTCGATATTAGTTCAAATAAAACCTAATTGCAAAGATCCTATTATGGGACTCCAAAAATGATAGCCTTCAGCTGCAAATCTCAATAATTAAACATGTCTCCGCTCATTTCAAACATAATATAAGAACTTTCCTGCTAAAATTTTAACAATGACAGATCATTTCTATTCCCAGGGAGTACTTCACGCAAGTCCAAAACTTCCAAATGCAACAGGCATGCTATGTTGCTAAAAAGATTTCAACTTTAGAATTTAAATTTTGTGATCACAAACCACACAATAAATGTACAGGGAAGATGTATAAAAAGGCAAATATTTTTTTGGCTATGTGGAAATTTTATGTTGCCTAGTCATCATCTAGACATATGTTTATTTATTTGATTAAGCATGCCTAATCTAGATGATGCCTAAAAGGTCCTGGTGAAACCTTTCCCAACTCTAGATGACACATAGATGAGGAAGTTTCATGAAATGGCATTAACATATAGTCAAGAACATATCGCTACCTAAAATCATTTCCCTGTGGCTTGTGCAATTATCTCTCTCTCTAAATGATGCATCAATGGCATGGCCTCCTTCAAGTAAATACATCAAGAACCTGAATGTTTGATAAACAAACATAATAGTGATTTTCTCCTTTATTGAACCACTGAATAAATGGACTAGCGTCAAAAGTTGGAATGCCTAAATTCAAATCATATAACTACAACAAGCAAGAGATATTTTTGATGCAGAATACAACCATAAAGATTTTGGACAAATTTTGTACAGGAATTTAATTAAGACAGTTCAATAACAATGCTCACAGTACCTAATTTCCTGTCATATAAGCATGAGTCAAGCGAGAAAGTAAAATGAATATTTGCCTAATCTAGATTCAGGCAGATATATAAGGTCCGGTCCAAATGTGAAAACTTTGTTTCACATGATGCATAACCTAAAGAAAACGGATGACTTAATTGGCATTATTACTTGGTCATGTACATCACTGAATAAAGTTGAAAGTAATTAGAAAAAAGAAATGCACCTCAATCCCTGGAAGTTCAAGTGTCCAAATATCACAAAAGATGTAAGGTCCTGGTGGAAGTTTAATCACAACTGCAGGCCTCTCAGATATTCGTTGCCTCATTCTATTTTCCTCTTCTTCAAATCCAACAATCCTTTGATTAATCTTTGCATTTTGCAAAACTTTCTCAACTTCATCTTCAGACACCCCCATCATTCTAATAGATTTCCCCTGAATAGAAACATGAGACAAGAATCAATAATCAGTAATTAAAATTATCATGATATAGACAATTCAATTTTAAAGCCTAAAGAACGCAAGTTCATAATAGTACCTCATTGATGGCAACTTTTTCCAGGCTTAGCCTTGAGTGTTCATTACTGAAAGGGGATAGCAGTTTGGAGCTTTTGGCTTTAACTTGTGGGACAATTAGTTTCATCGTATCTTCTTTTATATCAGTCAGCTTTTGTAGTTCATCCCCCAGATCCTTGAGCGATGCATCAGATCTCATTTCCACAACATACTTGGTCCCCCTCCATACAACTGTTACATTGACCATGTTTTCCATGTTTTTCCACAAAATCTTTTATCAATACACTGCGATACATTTAAAAAAACTTAATAATTGGTGAAAATATTACTGATAGTACCAAAGGAATGGTTGCTTCATGCCAAAAATGCAACAATTCATTATGATGATGACGTACATGATCAGGAGAAATCTCTTATTCATGAATTCCATGAACCACATATAGATGGCAGACAATAGTCTCAACACTAATATTGCTTTGACATTTATGTGTCGGGGAAAACATTTCAAAGATTTCACTATTCCAACTCATATAATTGCATTTAGTATATATAGAATAACAAATTTTCTGCAACAAAAGTAGAAAAGGACAAAAAATATGCTCCAACATTCTTTTGAAGGATTTGATACTACAGTGAGTATCCATTGATCCATCCACGAATTGATCAATTAATTGTAACTTTTGTCCCAATAAAACAACTTTCGGTAGCATTAAGACTCCAACGTCAAATACAAATATTCAATGATCAACTAATACAAAACCAGAAAACCCACATAAAGATTAAAACCTTATCGTAAACCATAACAATAGTTAAGTTCAAACCACCAAGAACATGAACCAAGCTCAACAAAATTCCCAACCTAAAAAAAAAATCAAACTACACTACTTCAATCAAAAGCAAGTAAAAGCTTCATTCACCCAAAACCGATGTAAATAGTTCCATATCCACCAAAATTTTGATTGAATTCTAACTCAAAGCAAGAAAATGAAAACAACCGAATTGACCAACAAAGTCAAATCATTTCTAATGAAAATCAGACCTTAATTATACAGATAATTACACAAGATATAAGGAATTAACAAAAAGAATCAATCTTTTACCTCTCTGATGGCAAAAATGCAAATTCAGCTTGAAGTCTGGAAGCGAATATGCTTTTTGTGATTGTAAGCTAAATGCGAAAAAGAAAAAAAAATTGTTTTAGAAGTATATGAAATTGGAAAATTTAAGTGGCTGATTTCTATATATACGCACTGGGGGAGGTGGCGCATTTTACGCGTTAAATGGGAAGTCATGCTAAAGTGAGCATCATCATATAAGTGCTGACGTATGTGGGCGATATGTGAAAAATTCTAGAACTAGTGGAAAATTAAGTTAAATCCGGTCAAACGCAAATCTAGTAGGCCCTAACCTTGCAAGGCCATGAACACAGAGAAGCCCAATCTAACCACCACAATAAGGCCTAGTTTAGCCCATATCAAAGTCCGGCCCGACCACTAACCTCGTTTACTCACATAGGTGTAACGTATGGTACTTTATAAAACCCTAGCAAACAACACACACTACCCCTTTGTCGCCGCTCACAACCTTCAAAACCTCAACCAGTACCAGATCAAGAAAACATCACAGGTCAGTGCTTTCCACTCCAAATATCGAAACCCATGTCTTAGATTCGCAAATCAACGATAAGTTTCTCATCTTGTTTCTTTGGTCTTTTTAACAGAAATGGGTGAAGAGAAAAACAGTGCAGTGGTGGTACCAGAATCCGTGTTGAAGAAAAGGAAGAGAGTAGAGGAGTGGGCCCTGGCAAAGAAGCAAGAACGTGAGGCCATCAAGAAGAAGAGTGCTGAGAACCGTAAGCTTATTTATAAGCGTGCTAAGCTTTATGCATCAGAGTATGCTAAGCAGGTATATTTTTACTGTCATTTTGTTATTATTTTGAATTTTTGAGTTTTGGGTTTTGGTTTATGTTGGGTTTTGTGATGATGTGAGAGTTGGGTTTGTGTTGGTTTGAGTAGGAGAAGGAGCTTATTGATTTGAAGAGGGAGGCCAAGTTGAAAGGAGGATTTTATGTTGATCCCGAGGCTAAGCTTCTGTTCATTGTCCGGATTCGTGGGTATGTTTTCATCTTTTGTTTCCTTGGTGTGGTTGATTTGTTTTTTGAAGAGCAGAGTTATGGAGGTCGGTGTTTTGATTATGATTTCTGAATTTGGTAATTTTAGTATCAATGCTATTGACCCAAAGACCAGGAAGATTTTGCAGCTCCTTCGATTGAGACAGGTAGGAGATTGAATATCTTTTCCGAATAAAATTATGTTAAGACT
>CAODLS015147574.1:0-11083 GCA_948243855.1 Flueggea neowawraea
AAGAAGTAGGTTTTGAATTATACTTTGATACCAGGAACATGACAGAAGAAAGCTTCAGGGGATTGCGAGTGATAATGCCCACCATGGCCCACAGCTCCATAAGGCGCCCTTATTGTTAAACCTGGGGTGTGAATCAAGCTTAAAAATCAGTGGAGAGACGTTGACGATGTGGTGTACAAGAAAAAAAAAAAAAGAGGAAACAGAAGTTAATCAGAAACTACATAAAAAATAAATAAAAGAACGAAAGAAAGAAATTACCTCCACAGTTAAATTGATTCCCACTACGGTATCTGAACTTTGCAGCCTCATTAACTATCTACTAAGTGAAAATTTTGTCAACTAAATGTAAAAATGGGGTGACAATAAAAGTCAGCACAAGGAATATACTTGCCTGATCAAAAGCAGGGAAGATATAGTCAGCAAACTGAATTTCTGCAATTGCTTGATTGCCCTGTCAAGTTAGATGAAAAGTAATAATCATACCCTTACACATCGGATCAGAAATGAATGTGTGTATGGTTGAGGGTTGGACACAAAATTTATGCTTACCATTGCAGCCAGACCAATGCCAAATCCAACAATGCCCTATCAGAAAATGTCAGTAGTAACATTAGCATGCATAACACACTTCTTTGAAAGATTGATACAAAAGAACATGTGTTTTCTGAAAGCAGCACTCTGCGGAGAATGAAGACTCTTTTATTGATTTCCAAATATATAAATTGTACTTATCAATATATATATATATATATATATATATATAAGAAATTGAATACAAACGTTAGGAAAGCAACAGAATGAAATACCTATAAAAAAAGAAACAGAATGAAATACCTGTTCACAAAGAGGAGTGTTGAAAACCCTATGTTTGCCAAAACGCTCTGCCAATCCAGTTGTGCAGCGGAATACCCCCCCAAAGCTCACATCTTCTCCAAAAACATATGAACTGTGAGGAGTAAACAAAAAGTTGATGCCCATAAACAGCGTACTCATTAGACCAAATGCATGATGATACTAGCCAAAATCATATTTCAAAAACACGCCCCATTTCACCTTTGATATAAATGGAGCAAGTGATTGATGGAAAGGAACACTGTCAAATCAATTGGTTTTGAATATATGGTTCGGAGATCAACTACCAATATCGAAAGAACTCTTGTTGGAACTTATATCTACAGCTATAGTCATCACTACAAACTATAAGGAACTGGCATTATTGATCAGAAAAACTCTGGACTAATATTTTTCAATAAAAATGCCTTGACTCATCAGAAGAGGAACACATAAATGTATTAAACATAAGAAGGTTTTATGAAAGAATTTGTTCTTTCATCTATTAGGAATTAAGTATGACATGAACATTGCCATCAAACTCCTCAATCGTCTTAACTTTCAAAAAAAAAAAAAAAATAAAAAGAAGAAGAAAACTCCTCAATCATCTTTAGGTAAGCATCCTTGGACTCCAATAAGTCGAAATAGAGCTATTCAAACATCAGTTTCACACTTCAGCAAGCCAAATACTGAGAAATTCACTTTATAACAATCCAGTTCCTGCCAGATAAATGCTCATAAGCCTTTTAATGCTCTAATTGCAAAAGGCATCAACTTTAAATAAACCGAAAGACCTATCTTTTAAAAGCATGAACACGGCCTTCGATTGAAATTCGGAAAACATGAATAAACATTAAAAATTCGAAGTGGGTATTGATAGAAACGCACCGAGGATCGGTTTCCAAGGCAATATGGAGAGCTTGATTGATAGCCGAGTAGAGGTTTAATGATTTCCCACCTTCTTGCATCTGCTGGTGATGCTGATGCTGAATGATCTTCCCTTCACAAGTTGTAGTCGAGAAATCGCTCTTATTGGATACCGAAGGAAATAACCTTCTTCCATATCTTCTCAAAGAAGCTGCCATTATTATTAGCAGATACTACTCGGAGAAGGACTTATCAGGAAAAAGAAACTCAGAAAGGTATCCCCTTTTCTATGAATCGACAAATTTGAAAAGAACTTTAGGCTACTTTAGCTTCTAGAATGTCAATAGTTTGTGTGGGAGTGAACAAAGAGGTAGAAAGCATTTGAAACGGATTGGTAAGGACGTTGGCAATGGCAGCTAACACATGACTCATGACATGAGGATACACTGATACACATGGGAATGCAGTCACAAGTCTTTTTAGTTAGTTCAATCGTCCTCATCCTCTTCGTTTCTGTCCAGATTGGTGGGATACCTGATTATGCCACGGCGACACAGTGACCCACATTTGTTAGATTCCATCTGATGTGGCGACATCGTCCAAGTTGTCATGAATTGCACATAAACGGCTTTAATTGTCATAATCCCTCCATAAAGATAGGAAATTAAGTTATGATGTGATTTTAGTTGCCTAACGCAGCAGCAGCACAAATATATCTTATGTATGTATCCAACTTTACTATTCCTCTTATTTTGTTCACGTTATTTTAGTTGCAGTTTGATTTCCTCTTTATAGTAGGGAACCTTTTTTTTTGGACAGTCTCACTTTAAGATCCCAGATGTTGTCGAACCTGGGATGTCTTGTATCTCAGGAAGCGCTCTACCGGTGGAGTACAATTAGTGCGGCTTCATAATAGGGAACTTGAAAATGGTATAAAATAGACAGCCCATGTGCTAATTGAGACAGGATACTATCATTGAAAATTTCATCACAATTATTGTTCATTTATTTATTAAAAGAAAGACGGAGCATAGAGTTTTTATTTGCTGCAATGCAACCCAACCATTGGGTAAGAATGAGCAATAGTAATGTTGACCAATACAATCAATGGACTCCTGACCATTTGTGGAAATCCATGTCCTACTTATTTCCTTCCACGGCATAGGAAATGACAATTTATGATTAATGTTTGCTATTTTCATTTACGACAATATAAATTATAAAACTACCTTCCTATTATAGACCCTGTGTAATCGCTTGCAACTCTAGTAACGGAGACTACTGGTTGGAGCGTAAAATAATAACGATTTTTCTTTCCAAACAAGCAGCTAAATTTAAAATTGATATTGAATCAACAATTTATTAGTATATCTATGAATAACTTATCATAACACGGCCATTATTACTTTTATATTAAGGGGAATGATGGGTCAACTTGTGACACATAAATTGCTTCCTACTTCCCTAACGTACAAATCAACTTGAATCTAATATTGTAATCTGTAAACTTTAGAGGTTATGGACTCAAAAGATAATTTCCACGGACTCTAATTGTTATTATCTAACACGATACTCTATTTTAGCGTAAATACAAATTCTTTTGTTACCAAAAGAGATGTATACTACTGTAAAATCATATCATTCTACCTCCTATATAATTCCTACTATTCACAAAGAACAAAAGTCTTTTACATCACAATTACTTCTACCGAGTTCGAGACTCACCAAGTGATCTAAGAGGAAGTTGCAATATGGAAGAAGTAGAGACTATATTGGAAACACACTATTGTCTACCTGAACTTTGCACCTCACAATAGCAATCATGCGGCCCAGAACTCGATCAAAACAAAATTCTTCATTTCTGAAAACCACATTATCCCGCTCAATCCAAATCCAATAAACAATTGCATTGAAAAGAACACGCTAAACCTGGCATCGGTAACTTCGGCCTTTAGTTTTCCTAAAGAACCCGCTCACTTCATGTTTCCATACAAAAGGTGCTCGAACAATATAACATCGTCGTAACACCTCCTGCCAAACTCGCAAAGTAACCGGACAAGCAAAGAAAAGATGGTCTATGCGTTCTGGGTGCTCAAACAATGTAACATCGTCGTAACACCTCCTGCCAAACTCGCAAAGTAACTGGACAAGCAAAGAAAAGATTATCTATGCGTTCCGAATGTGAAGAGCATAATGCACAATTGTCATTACTCACTAAACCCCCATTTAACCAGTCAGGCTTTAATTGACAACTAATTATTAATGGCAAGATAAACAGTAAAACTATAACAACTGATTATTAATGGCAAGATAAACAATAAAACTATGTCGTGGTATGTGTCCCTTTCCCCATAACAGCTGGCTCTATGAATCTTTGGGGAATTTTCTTCGAAGTACCTGCCATGCACTTTTAACTGAATAAAAACCATAAGTAGTCGAGTGCCAGACAATATAGTCTCCCTTATTTTCATGAAGTTGTATTTGATTTATATAATTCTAGGCCTGATCTGTTTCCTCATTCATAGAGTCCACTAACACTCATCTACCCCGCCTCCTCACATCCCGAATTTTAGCAAACTTTGACACATCAGAATCCTAGACATTAACCCTAGGAAACATGTCTTGTACAGCTTGTCCTTGTAACCTAGGGTCTTACCAAAATAAAAAGCTATTATCTTCCCCTGCTACATAGGAAAATAAAGGTTTAAACTCACCTCTTAGCTTCAAAAGATGTCCCCACCTCCAACTACATTCAGGTGCTTTAATAACTCCCTAGAAACTTTTATCTTCATACGAGTCACCCATCGAGCCCATAAGAAAGTTTTCACCACCACTAAGTTCCAAATTTGTTTACCTACTGTTGCTTTATTCCATACTTTCAGTTCCTTAATGCCAAGCCCTCCTTCATTTCATGATTTAAAAATCTTTTCCTATACAACAATACCACCTTTTTTATTTTCTTCCACACTATACCAAAGAAACTGTCGACACCTATTATCAATCTCTCTGACAGCAGCAGTTGGCTTCTCAGATTTTGTCACCCTACAAAAGAAAATTGCACTTTTCCCTTCATTTACATGTAAACTAGACACCGGTTTAAAATGATGTAAAATAGAAGCAATATTTTTCAGCGAACATACATCATATTCACAAAATACAAATAAATCATCCGCAAAACATAGGTGGTTTAATTCCATTTCTATACACCCAAAATAAAATTTAAAAGACCGAGAGATCAACATCTTGAAGTAGTGAGAAAGATATTCCATTACTAGCACAAAGATTAGCGATGACATTGGATCTCCTTGTTGAGTTCGGTTTTGATGATGATGACAACTAAACATCCATAAAAGATGAAAATATGCGAGAATGTGGTTTAAGGGCGCTTTACTAAATGTGGAGTTAAGTGCGTAAGTACTTAGGATTAAATTTTGGTGTTTCTCAGATTCTTAGTTAAGTACTTAAATCGTTGGTTAAGTACTTAAAATATCAGAGGTGTTGAATGGTGTTTCTCAGATTTCTAGTTAAGTGCTTAAGTGGTTATTTAAGTACTTAAAATATCAGAGGTGATGAATGGTGTTTCTCAGATTTTTCGTTGAGTACTTAAGCTACGGAGTTAAGTATTTAAGTGGTTCAGCTCTTGGTGCCTAGAAATTTCTTAAATACTTAAGTTCAGAGTTATGACTTAAAAATGGACCAGAAAAGTGCAATCTTTGAAGAACAAATTTAAGTGCATAAATAAAACTTTAAGCATGTAAATTTGCACTTGAAGACAAAATAATCCGTTATGACGCTCTTCGAGATTTGAATTTGAATGTCTTTGGTCAGATGACATGAGCAAAATTCAAGGTGCAATTTTGCAAATTTCGTTATGAACTTAAGTTTTGGATTTAAGCACTTAAAAAGATTCTAGAAGTGATGCAGTGTTTTTAAGGTGGAATTTAAGCACGTAAGAGGGAACTTAAGCACGTAAATCTCTAAACATTACAATACTTAAACACATAATTTTTGCTTAAGCATGTAAATTTGATGATGTGAGGGTTGTATAGAATTTGGATTTGTCTCACAACAACTAGATTCTTGATTCCAACAATCATAAACTTTAAGAAGGCTATAAAAGGACGTTCTAACATGAGAAGAAGTTAGAAAAACTTCGACTACACTTTGTTATCTTTATTTTTCATTGGTTCTTTCCCTCTACTCCCAATTTTGATATACTCATTTGCAATTACTTCTTGGGTTGAGTTGAGCTTGAAACTTGTATTTGGGAACACAAAATTGTAACCATCAAAGTATTTAATTGAGGGTTAGATATGTTTTCTTTTGAGCTTTAGAAAAATGAGTGTGTGAGATTTTCCTTTTTTTGTTTTCTTGGAAAAATAAGACAGTATAGGTTTCTGTTTCTTGCAAAAACTAGAGGTTGTAAAGGTTTCTTTTTAATCCTTGAAACAAGAGAAGTTGTAAACGATCCTCCACCTAGAAGTGAGGAGATAGTGAATTGAAATCATCGATGGGTGCTCGAGGAGTGGATGTAGATCAAGGAGGACCGAACCATTATAAATCGGATTTATTTTCTCTTCACTCAACTCTTTACTTTACTTTACTTTACTTTGCAATCATATTATATTGTGTGTTAATTGGATTTATGATTTAAAATTGCTTCCACATTCATTTTCTATTTTGTATTCAAAAGAAGTTTTTGTTGTTCCAAAAAAGGTGTAAAAATGGGACCGGAACATGCGAACCAGACCTGTCAAAATCAGAACCGAAACCGGCCGACCAAAATCAGACAGTTATTGTTTAGGTTCCGGTGCTACCCCTCTGAAAACCGTAGAACCGTTTTGAACAATCCGGTTGAATCCGCTGATTAACCAGCGATTCAAACCTTAAAAACCAACAATTTTAACCAAAATCAGTGATTTTAACCCTCTTAAACCAGCAGTTTCAACCAAAATCAATGTTCAATCTTTCTAAATAATAATAATAAAAAAAGATTTGAACCAGATCAAACCGGAACCAGAACCGCTGATCGAATCGATCAAACGATTGACCAAACCGGTCAAAACCAGAATCGAACCTCCCAGAACCGCCCATGGGCGGTTTGGTTCCGGTTCCCCATTCCAGGAACCGAAACCTGGGTGGTTCCGGCTCGCGAACTGGCAACACCTCCCATAGATTTGTTAAAAGATTTTCAAGAATGTCTAAATTTTTTTCAAACTCCAATTCAGTCCCTCTTGGAATGTCATTCTTGGGGCCAACACTCTTTGTCGTAGCCCCTTCTTCCTGGAAAGAAACCTTGCTTTTTTAAAGGCATGTTTCAAATGCTCTAGTTTTGGTATAAAATTTGAAGCCCTTTTTTTAATGCATTGTGATGTACAGGTTTTGGGATCCATGTTGTTATTTTTGAAGTTGAGAAGGAAAAGGAAACTATCATCTAGAGTTCAAGGGCTTTACGACCAGGTATTAAAATTTATTAAAATTACTTTGGTAAATTTCATTAGCTCTTTGACTTGTTCCATCTAAATTGAAGTGTACTAGGAACACGAAAGTGAAAATACTCTACACTGCAAGGATGGAACAATTCGTTCTATAACACTCATATTGGGAGGCAACCTCATCCAGGGTAAAATACAATAAATGTCTATCCTTTTTCTTTCAAATGCAGTTCGTATGTAGAAATGCAATCTCACAAATCATTTTTTTTTCCTTTTAAATGATTCAGAAAAGGCTTGCGCTCGTTGAAATGAATGCAAATAATGACGAATTACAGAGCACTTATAATGAGCTCATTGAATACAAGCTCGCCCTACAAAAGGTAGAACCAACTTTTTTCTGTAATAAATTGTATTGTTTATTAATTATTATTCCATTAGATAACATAATTCATCATGTAGAGTAAGGTATTGTTGTCTAATGTTTGAAAACATAATATTCATCATGCAGAATATTTGCTTACTGGAGATGGATTGATGAAATCATAATATGTTTGCCTTCACCAAGAGGATGTTGTAAATTTCTTTTGAAGGACTTATTTTTCTACGTCGAATAAAGGATCAATTCTCCCTTTATGGTCAGAAATTCAGCGAAAATGACATTTGATTTCTCTTACTGATGTAGATCTTCCAGATTTCTTAAATATCAAGTATGTTGCCTCCGTGTTCATTTCTTAGTTATTAAGAATTAGCTTCGTGCTTGTCTCGCAGCCCCGCTATTTTCTGTGGTTTGCCTCAGGGACTTGGTAACTTATTCATTTTGTTTCTTTGCTTTTTCTTGTTTTACATGTATTATTTCTCTATTTTCAATTTTGCTTAACATTTCATGAATATCTGGTAAAGCTATCAATATACAGATGTTCTTAACTTTCAAGCTGGCGAATTCTTCACTTCAGCTCTAAGCAGTGCACCGGCTCAGCAGAGGGAAATGGAATCCCAACAAACCGGAGAGAATCTCTGGAGATCCTGTGTTACAAGACCAAGTATGAGCATAATAGCCTCATCCAACCAGCTTAAGAATGCTATTGCGCACTCTTTCGCATACTGTCCACCATTACTGGCAAAAATTCGATGATGCTGTCATGAGACCTGTTTTAGGCGGTGGCAGAGGTTTCGTACCCTCCGTACCTTGCTCCCCTACTGACGATGATACATATCAATGGCAATGAACAACTTATTTTACTGGAGAAGAAAAGAAATACAACCACTAATTTTATGCAACTTGTAGGTAGGTCAAGTAATCGGCTTGGAGGAATTATATTAATGAAAAAATAATTATATTACGATTAAATTTTACTTATTTTTTAATTAAAATAAATAATATCTAAAAAATAAAATGTCAACCCATAATATTATTAAATAACAAAATTTATATTGTTTAATAAATAATTACAAAAGAATTAAGTTTGTGAAGATAATGTGATTTGGAAGGAATATTGAAAGAATATTTTTAAAAAAAAATAGAAATAGAGTTGTTAGTTGGAGATATTTTTACTACAAATATTTTATTTTTTAAGAAAATTACTGTAAAAATAGAGTGATAGATTTGAGATAGTCTTATAGAATAAAAAAAAACTTATAACATAAAAATAGGACAAAACCACTAGAACTTTACTGCGCAAATGTTTTTGTTTGTAGTAAACCAATCCAAGAATGGATCTTTCTCTAATAATCACTTCGAAACGATCGATTGCAATGAATGAAACCACCAACAGTGACTGAAGGTGAGAGAATGAAACTTGAACAGAAATTGATACGGCAGTTTAAGAACATAAACACTAACTACAAAGATCAAAGCTTAATTCATGGGGTTACTACAATAAAAAAGAGTCTTGATAATTTCTTTAGTAAATTAAATAATTGTAACTTATATTAAGAAGTTTTAGTAAAAATTAAATAACAGTCATAGTTACTTAATTTATTAAAATTAAGTAACTAATCAAATTAAGTAACTATATTCTAAATTAAGTAATTATTTCATAAAAATTAAGTAATTAAAATTGATATTAAATAATTTGAGTCCTCACTAATAACTTTTTTTATGAGTCATCATTGTAATACCAATGTCATTCATGCATCACAAAATCATTCCTAGCAAAATTGCAACTGAAATTGATTTTCATGTATGACCATCAAAAATTAAAAAAAAAATAGCTGAAAGTCCAATGAAATAATTTGGGTACAACAGTCCCATTACTGTCGTCAGAAACCGAATCTAAAGTCTGCTCTGGAAAAAGGAATTTGAAACAATCCCCCCTTAAAAAAAACGTACTTTTTACGGGCAAAACCAAAAACCAAACAGAGAAGACTTACAACGGTTGTATCTTTAATGCTCCTATAAACTTCATTTAGTTTTTCGGCAAAAAAAAAAAAAAAGAAAACTTCATTTAGTTTTGATTTTCCAAGAAGATTTAGAAAGCAAAAAACATTTACGAAACCCGCTGGCCAAAATGTGCAACACTGAGACAGAAACTATGTCAAATTTCAATTCAAAGAAAAAAAAATCACAAAACATTCTAAAACAACTATGTTAGGCCATCTCCCACCACAAACACCAAAAAACAGTAAATTTATACTAAAATATAATAACTATAGTAAAAGTCACTCTAATCATCTTATTCAATTTTTTATAATAAATCGAATATTTCAAGCATATTCCTCTCCACACCTCTTTTTTTATTTAACAATTTACAATTATATTTAATTATTTCACTTATTCTTTCAACTAAAAATATATTTTGATATTTTTAAAAACATATAAAAATTAAACAAAAATATTTTGCAATACAAAAATTAAAATAAAATAAATGGGACAAAAATATATTTTTTTATTTATTAAAATTTATAAACACATATTGGTGGAGATGAAGCTAACCTACCCGATTATTAAATTTTAATTTAAACAAATTAAATTATCTTTTTGTATTAGTTGTTTTATATTTCAATTGCAAGTTCAACTTTATTATGGTAGAATATATTTATGTTAAGTTACATTGATATGAATGTGTTTATGCTTTAAATCTCTAGAGCATGTGCTTTGTAAAATTTTTATTTTTTATATTTTATTATATTTTACTACAATTTTACAAAAAATTAAATTAATAATAAAATTTAATTAGTAAATACATTGATTGATTAAATGCACAAATATATTATAAACTAAAACTAAAAAAAAAAGTGAAATGAAAAAAGAAGAAGATGAAAACAAAAAAAACAAAAAGGAAAAAAATGGCATAGCTACAGTGTTATGCCATATCTGGCGTAGCATTGTAGTTATGCCAAGAATTGGTGTAACAAATGGAGCCTGGTTGGACTCCATTGGAGTTGCTCTTAAAAAAGAAAACCTGATGAGAGATGGTTACGGTGACAAAGAAAAAGATGCAGCTATAATGGTGTCAGAGGGAGTAACAGTATTTCAGCTCACACTCTATTATAAAAGAAATAAATCATTATTGTAGTTGCAAAAGATTTGAGAGGAAACAGATGGGTTAGTTTTTTTGCAGGAAAGCAAATACCTCAGGACGGGAAGTGACAACTATTAGGAAATCAGACGATTTAAAATACGCAGAATAATAAGAGCAATCATACAAGAACACAAGATTTATGTAGTTCGATCAATAATCGATCTACGTCCACAGGTAGAGCACAAATATTCTATTATTTAGAGTTACAACTGGTCAAAAGACACCAAGATTGTTCCCAAGCCACCTATTTATAGTATACAATGAAACCCTAGCCAAAATGGATCACCAAAAACCCTAATACACGTATTAGAACCCTTTCTAAGTAGGAAAACAAGTTCAGAATAGGTTACACGGGCAAACCGGGTAAGACACAGTCGAGTCGTCGTGTTCGTGTAATAAACAGCAAGACACGGTCGTGTCCTAGGCCGT